>JAOVVF010000048.1:6491510-6503863 GCA_028565595.1 Duopalatinus emarginatus
ACAAACACAACGGCAACACAGACAACACACAACACCAACAACACACAACATCAACACACAACACACACACACACACAACATCAACAACACACAATGCCAACACACACACACAACATCAACAACACACAATGCCAACACACACACACACACACACACACCAACACACACACACAACATCAACAACACACACACACACCAACATCAACACACACACACACAACATCAACAACACACAATGCCAACACACACACACACACAACACCAACAAACACAACGGCAACACAGACAACACACAACACCAACAACACACAACATCAACACACAACACACACACACACACACACACCAACACACACACACACACACATACAACATCAACAACACACAATGCCAACACACACCAACACACACACACACACACCAACACACACACACACACACACCAACACACACAACGGCAACACAGACAACACACAACACCAACACACACCAACACCACACACAACAACACACACAACAACACACACAACACCAACACACACACACACACAGCAACGCACACTAACACAGAACCCTACAGTGTGGAGTCTACAGAACTGTACAGTCCAGTGTGTATAGAACTGGTATACAGAATCCAGACTTACATTCTTCATACACAGCCAGTGAGCCAGTGAAAGAATCACAGTATATCTTGTTTGATGGCATCAACTTTTTCTCTGCTAAGCTCTTTTTAATGATCACACACACACACACACACACACACACACACACAGAGACACATATGCGCAGCAACTTTTTAACCTCAGCGATGTTGATAAGTGGAGATGGAGGATGTTGGCAAGGTACAACGCTGGCAGACTGTCTATAATCCATGCACATATCTGCAGTTCTATAACATCCACCCTGAGGCCAGAGAGTGGGCGGAACGTAGTGTGTGTGTTTGCGTGCACATGTGTGTGTGTGTGTGTGTGTGCGTTTGTGTTGGTGTGTGTGTGTGTTAGTGTTGTGTGTGTTGGTGTTGTGTGTGGGTGTGTGTGCGCGTTTGTGTGCGCATATGTGTGTTTGTGTGTTTGTGTGTGTGTGTGTGTGTCTAGGTTTTTAGCCTTTTACATGGACCAATTGATGAGTTCTGTGATTTAGTCCCCATGATGCTCAGAAAGCAGGTACAAACATGTGTGTGTGTGTGTGTGTGTGTGTGTGTGTGTGTGTGTGTGTGTGTGTGTGTGTGTGTGTGTGTGTGTGTGTGTGTGCAGGCAGATTGTATTCTTTTCCTCTTTGCAGATTCTTTTCTCCTGTACGTGACAATATGAGGTGATTACCGAGATTGAAAAGAAAATGAATTTGGCACTCCATTTTCTCCCTCATGGCTCCTCACTACGCTGCGCGCGCACACACACACACACACACACAGGCACAGTGATGGCGCTCTGCATTAGCATGATGTTAAACGAATATGAGATGTGATTCAGAGCAGCTCCAATCACACACACACGCACACACACACACACATACACACACACACACATACACACATACACAGAGATGGACCCCAAAAGAAAATGTCTTCATGTGTTGGATAATAAAAAAGGCGAATAGTCTTTATGGGGTTTTTTTTTTTTCATTTTTGACACTGTCTGTGCTGTCTGTCTTTCGGTCTGTCTCTGTGTCTGTGCTTTCTCTATGTCTGTTTTTCTGTATGTGCTGTCCTTCTGTCCGTCTCTCGGGCCATGTCTGTATTTCTTTCTTGCCTGTCTATGTCTTTGCTGACTGTCTGTGCTGTCTGTTTCTGTCTGTGTTGTCTATCTTTCCTGTCACTCTCTGTCTGTGTCTGTGCTGTCTTTCTGTCGGTCTTTTGGTCTTTGTCTGTCTCCCTGTTCTTCTGTCTCTCTCTGTGCTGTCTTTCTGTCTGTCTTTTGGTCTTTGTCTGTCTGTCTGTCCCTCAGTCTGTGCCTGTGCTGTCTTTCTGTCTGTCTTTTTTGTCTGCCTGTACTGTCTCTGTCTGTGCTATCTCTCTCTATCGGTGCTGTCTGTCTCTGTCTGTGTTGTCTATTTTTTTTTTGTCGGTCTGTGTCTGTGCCTGTCTCTCTGTCGGTGTCTGTGCTGTGTTTCTGTCTATCTTTTGGTCTATGTCTGTGTCTGTCTGTCTTTTCTGTCCCTCTGTCTGTGTCTGTGCTGTCTTTCTGTGTGCCTCTACCGTCTTTCTGTATGTATCTGTCTGTCTCTTTGGTCTGTCTCTTCTGTCTGTCTCTTCGATCTGTCTTTCCTGTCTGTCTCTGTGTCTCTGTTGAATCTCTGTGCTGTCTGTCTGTGCTATTTGTCTCTACCGGTGCTGTCTGTCTCTATCTGTGCTGTCTGCCTACCTGTGCCTCTAACTGTGCTGTTTTTCTGCCTGTTTCTGCCTGTTACTTTATCTGTGCTGTCTGTGCCTCTGTCTCTCTGTCTGTCTGTTTAGGCTGGATGTTGCTATCACTTTTATAATCCTTATACAAAACCCTGACACATTTTCACGGACACAAAATGCTTCTCATTTCACCTAGACACTCACACTTACAGTTTTCCCCACTGACTGTTACAAAGCCCTGAAACTGGAGACTCCTTCCTGTGTCAGTTACACATTTTTTTAGTCAGTTTAATGTGTGGATTATCCTGCCGGCAGCCAGCAGAGGGCAGCAGAAGCGCCCTGTAAAAGAGGACCCACATGTGATCACAGCTCAATTGATTAGCTAAAGCATGTTGCGGTGCTTAAATAAGCAGCGTTCTACCCCATCACCCTATTGTACAGGGGTGACCCCAGTGTAAGACTCTAACTGAGGTGGAAAAAAGGTTTAATGGTGGTATATATCTAGAAAATAATAGACAAAAACATGCTTGTGCTTCGTTACATTCAGATATATGTAAGAGAAAAGATACTGGTAAGGTCTCCCTCTGCGTCATTTATTATTCTCTGCCCCTGGCAGTTAATTCGTTCCATTGTTTGAGCACGCTTTCGCAGTGCAGTGGTAAAGGAATGGACTCTCAGATAGCAGTCACAGGTCTGAATCCTCTCGGGGCCGATTCCCACTCGGTCGCGCAATCGTATAATAACGCTTCAGTCCATAATTATCACGTTCCTGCATTTATTTATGTCATGCGTTTCCCTACCTCAGATTTATCTGATTTACATTTATGGCATTTGGCAGATGCTTCTACCCCAAAGAGCCTAGTTATTAACTCGGAATATCCACAGCTAGTGCTAATAGTAGAGCTGGGTGATAAAACGATAACGATAATTATCACGATATAACGCTTCCTCAATAGAAGTATAAAACATAGTCGATAACATTAGTTCCATCCACGTTTTGACAAACACCACGAATAGCCAATGAGAATGAGAATAGCGTCGTGCCGAACCAATCATGTGGCTGGACTAGAATTACAGCCATTTCATATTTGGTTGATGCACATGGCACAGCGCGTAGGCGTAGCGGCGGCTTAGCCCACACGCTAATGTTTGGGTTACTGCAGGTTTGCAGGCAAGAACTAATTCACAACTCGGTCAGTGTTTGTTTTGTTTGTTTTCTTTTGTTTACATCTGAAAGCTGCTTGAATTCATACCGAGGATTTATACAGAATATTTTTGTTTATTTGTTTGTGTTTTCTAAACAAGGAAAAGGAGACGGTAAAGAGGTTGAGTTTTGAGATTTTATTTTGTGTTAGTAGTTTTATTTAATTTGTTTTCCTGGAAATATTTTATTTATTTGTGGTTGACCGACTAATTTAGTGTGCTCCATAAAACATGAAGCTTTGGTCAGAATTCAGACTTTCTTTGTTTTCTGTTACCTGTGTTTTTTATTTGGATGTGGCCAAAAAAATTTTGTTGTCGATTTTGTTTGTGTTCTCCTAAATCACTGAAAGTTTCTGACTGCTCAGATTTTAGTTATATTGTGATATATATATCGATATCAACTGATATTGATAAAATATTGTGATTAGATTTTTTTTCCCGTATCGCCCAGCCCTAGCTAATAGACCAGAATTGTACCCAAAGTAAATGGAGCAAGAAAATTGTCTAATACCTAATATAAGTCTTATTACCTGAAAGTATTCATAAATTACACAAAACCTGAGAAGAGAACCCAGAGAGTGAATACAATAACTGCTGTAGGTCCAAGTTGAGTTAGTGCTCTGATAAGTGCCCTTAAAAGAGGTGTGTCTTCAGTCTGCATTTGAAGACAGCAAGTGATTCTGCTGTTTGGACACTCAGGGGGAGTTTGTTCCAGCAGCTTGGTGCCTAGACAGAAAAGTCTGGATGCTTGCCTTCCATGTGTCTTGGATGATGGTGGGTCAGGTCAATCAGTACTTTAAGCACGAATGGAATCTCATGGCATGGCATGGTGATGCAGGGGGTCTGGTGTTCTCTCTGATGGTTCTCTCTGTGTGTAGTTTGATGCACTGTGTTTGTTTCATCTGGATACTTATCTGTGTTCTACAGCATGTTCTATGGAATCCCAGATGTGTTAAGATCTGATGAATTATGTGGGAATGACACAACCCCAAACTCATTTGGTGTCTCTAGACGTGTGGGGTGGTGGGTCCAATGGAATGCCAGCTAAACAAACCCTGAACCATTACGGAGTCATCACCTATCTGTACCAGTGTATTCACCTATGATTTGTAGCTGCACCACTGTTTCAGTTTTTTTTTTTCTAGAAAATGAATCAATTCCTCCTGGCCAATCAGAATCCAGAATGATTTTACAGTTCAGAATTTTTATTCAAATTTTTCATTGTGTGCTCCGGTTTCCTCCCAGTTACTAAAAAGCGCACACATCCACTTATTCCATCAGGGTCACAGGTTTGTCCAGATCCCACCCGGAATCACTGGGAGCAAGGCAGAAATACCCCCCTTGACAGAGCTTAAGCCTAAAGAAAAAAAATATTATTTCTGATAAATTTAAGTCTAAAGTATAAAATATTAATTCCTATAAAATATTTAAATATAATAAGTTAAATAATTAAATAATAATTATTGTTGCATTTATTTAAACCTGGTTCGTTTGGAAGAAAAAAAATCCAATAAATTTAAGCCCTAAGTATTCATTATAAAGTCCTATAAAATATTTAAAGAGAAGAATTTAAATAATTAAATAATAATAATTGAAATTCAGTAGGCTGCTGTGGGTAAATGTGAACGTGTACAATTAAACTCCCAGGCTTTTTTTTTTTTTTGTTACTTAAACCTCATTATATCTCCTCATGTCCTCATCCAGAAACACTCACCTCACCAGTCAAGGTCCACCTCAAGTTACCCACAATGCTGTTGGTGAGGTAGACGGAATGAAGGTTCCATAACGAGGCATGCTAATTAAGACAAGCAGTCACACACCTATACGTGGATTAGCGAGGGCAGGAACAGTATGAGAAAACGTCTTTAGATTTGCCAGGTCGTCTCACACACACACACACACACACACACACAAACAGACACATTTCTCATTAGATTTTGGCAAGCATGTTATTTAGAAGCCTAATTATCAGCTTGTATCTGCTCTTTGGCTTCCTTCCAACAAAACACTGTTAAACCTGCGCTTAGAAATAGTTTGAAGTTTTCCGTGTGTGTCAATGCTGGGTGGTGGATCATCTGATGTACCACCAGGATTCATTTCCTGTACTGAATAAAGCTTTTTATATACCACCATACCTTCAGTAGGGATCAGAATATACATAGTAGCTATCTAGTTTTTATTGCTAACTCTATTCAGACAAGCCCCGCCCTCGTACTCTGTCATTAGCTACTAGTTTATACTCATAAACTATAAGCCAATTAGAGCATAGAAATATTTGGCTCCACTATTGGCTTCTGATTGGCCGTTTGACTGTCACTATTAATACCACTGTACTGCCTTTACTTGATGTTTCTCATGCTGTATATACTAGTACTCTTCTATATAGCGGTACACTTTGCAGAATATCAAGTAAATAAACTAAATAATGCAGCGACATTTAAATGTTTTTATATTTATATTTATATTAAACTTTGGTCAGTTCAGTCCACGAAGGTCTAGCATGCACTGAAAAAAAAAAACTTTTTAAAAAAAATTTACTAAAAAAATTCTCGTAACAATTTGCAGTAACATTTTTTAAGTTAATTTTACTGCTGTAACATCAAGTACAACTTGTAAAATAAATAAATAAAATGTACATACCACTAAACTTAACATCCCTTAAAATAAAGGTTGCTTAATGATATTGAAGTGAAAAGTTAAATGTACTTAAATGAATTACATAAAGTCTAATTTTTTTTCATAGCCATAAAGGTCATTATATCAAAATGTTAAGTAAATCAGTTATGAAATATGTACTTTAATTCTATATGATTTTTTTCTATGATATGAATTTTAATTACTTAGTGGTACAAATGTATATCACTCACTATGCTTATGTACATTTTGGGACACGTTTCATAGTCCGTATACGCCATCAGTTCTAGAGCGCTGCGCTCGCGAGCTCTGTTTAGCCACTTAGCTTACCCCATTTTGCGCGACCAATTTACTTCAGACGCAGGATGGATCCAGGCATCTATTTTCCCTGCTCTGGCGCTTCTGCTCACCTATTTTAATGTTGATTTCACAGTTTAGTTGCATTAGCAAAACATTCATCATGCTTCATAAAACTGTGACATTTATTTGCCAATACCCACTAGCTTTGGTGCACCGTAGTAACAATAAAGACAACAAGCAAAATTAACCATTTGTAATATTTTATTTTATAATAAAAAAATACAGCAATGACTGTTTAGTCGTAATTAAAAATGGAGAAAAAGAGGTGTGTTTTTAAAACACATATAAGTTATACCACGTACCGTAAGCATATTAATCTCTTTTGTTAGCTACAAATGCTAACTAAAAAGTCTAGTTTCCTAACATTTGTGACGTTTCCTCAGTCTGACTGACAATACCATCCACCATGTTGAATATAAACAACATTAAGCTTAAGCTTTAAAGATATTTAGATTGAAAATGTGTATTAGCAGGCTATGTTAGTTAGCTAGGCTCAGTTAGTGTTCCAAACAGAGTGGGTTTAGTTCAGTCACATGCTTTTGTTCAGATACAGGTAAATGTATGTTTTTGTTTTGTTTTGTTTGTTTTTTGCTGTCATGTTGTGTCATAATGACAGTATCCTACCATTTGTTTTCGGTCTGTGCTGCTACCAGGGAACTCCTCGTGCTGAGATGAAGACATTTTCGCAGATCATGGTATTGTAGGAAGATGCTGTAGTTCCTCCTGTAGATATTTTCATAGAGCGCAGCTTGTAGTCTGTTTTAATTGTGAAATTACAGCTAGGAGTAAATATTAGCATGGTATCAAACAGTACACCTATCACTGAACCCCCTTTTTGATAAAGAGGAGAAGAAGGAGGATGATAATTTTAATTTTGTTTTACAGCTGAGACTCTGGACGTTGGCGAGTATCTGGAAATTTCCGGCATCATGCGCACTCAGGCTGGCCGCTACGAGTGTAAGGCTAGCAACGATGTCGCTACACCCGACGTCAAGTACGTCACCGTGACCGTCAACTGTAAGTACCTGAAAAATTTGTCATTTCTATGTTGACAATTTAATATTTTTATATTAAGACAAGTAAAATGACTCTAACCCTGTTTTTATAGAATTTCAGCTGACAGAAATGTTCAGAGCTTGATTTTTCGACTAATATGTATCTACTCTTCATTTTTAAAGAAGAATCATTTTGGTAGCATGAGTTAGATAGCTAGCTTGTATTTATTTTATACAGTAGCTAAATAAATCACCTAGTTGTCTTTTTAGCCAGTTTTGGGGAAAACATAACTTCCTGTGTTTATTGGCTATTTTTGTTGACAGAAATTTTTAGAGTTAGCCTAGCTAACTCGAAACTCGTTTTTTTCCTACAAATACCAACTTAAACACTTCAGCTGAATTTATAAGCTGAATTTATAAGCTGAATTTAAACTGTAAGGTAGCTAGCTAGCTAGGCTTAGCAAGCAAGCTCACTTTGGGAAACTAGCTAGTTAGCATGCTTTTGGTTAGCCAGCTTGCTTTAGAAAACTGTATGTTAGCTAGATAGCTCGCTTTTGCTGCAAAAGTTCCTTTTTAGGCAAAATTACTTTCTGTTTTTATTTACAATCATGTTAGTTGCCAGATCTTCATTTCATTATGTATATTCGCCTATCTGTCATCACTTGCTAGCTTCTGAGATAAGGAAAAACACAACAAAGCTTTTAAAGCATGGCTAGCTAGCTTTGATATTAGCTCTAAATACGTCAGTAATTATTACTTCTAGGTTGTATAGCTAACAATTATGGCAACTAGTTTATATTATCATTGGTGTTATTTATCTTTCAGACCTTTTCTAAACTAACTGTAGCTGTAGTGAACACTAGTTAGCTAGTTTGATCTTTGCTACAAAGCTAAGCACGTGTAAACAATTTTAGCTAGTTTAGCAGAACTTTTAATACTTTTACATTTTAAATATAAACAACTGAAATATAAACAATATTATATCCTAATTACAACCTTCAAGGAAAATAATATTTTCTTTGCCAGCTTTACAAATCCACTACAATAACAAAATAAATAAAATAAATAAATCAATATGCCCTTAATGGTGTGATGGTACATAACAATAATCTGTGGCATGCTAATATGCTAATATCACATCGAGTAAACGATTCACTGAATAGTTTATGATAAACCCTTTGTGAAATCTTTTAGCCTGTAGCAAAATCATTGTCTCAGACATAAATTAGCAATCAGCATGTTTTAAAATGCTAACAGAAGCGTAAAAAAAAGCTCCTGACTTGTGTGGTCGATTTATTTCTTCTCCTTCCTGTTGATATTTGCTCCAAATGTCAGGGCCGATTTCGAAACCTGACCTTTTTGTCTACACCGGGTCGACTTGTGTTTTATTTCAGCGACCCCTCCAGTCTCGTCTCTTTAGCCCCTGTTGCAGACGATGCCTCATTCCTCACGACTTTGTTTTGCACCCAAGTGGCATATAACAAAACACGCCTGAAAGCCTGTCCATGCCAATCAATCCCACCTGCTGTTCAGGAAGAAAGGGGTTTGCAAGGGCACAGACCAGGATTTTTATCATATAAAGCTAAAGCTGTTTATTTAATCAGCCGAGTCATTTTTTTAGCAAATCAAACCAAATTGCTGTAACAGGCTTACTAATCATGAAAGTATAATCATATACTGCCATACACTTTTTATATATTAATATTTTTTTCTGGTACCTGCTTGACTTTTTTTTTCATGTATTAAAATTTTTTTTTAATTATTAAATTAACTGATATTTGCAGCAAATCAAACTATATTGCTATCAGACTAATTATAAAAGTATAATAATCCACTACCATCCTTTTAATATATTAGTATTTTTGTAGAAGCTGGTAGACTTTGATCCCTTGTTTTTTATTTATTTATTTATTTATTTATTAAATAAAAAGTACTTATTAAATTTACTGAATCATTTCCCATGAGTCAAATTAAATTGCTGTAACATCGTTACCTGTCTAAAAAATATATAATTATCCACTTACTATTTATTTTTTAAATTTTTTAAAATAATTTATTTGTTTTTAATTAATTACATTTTTAAATGAATCTATTAAATAAGCTGATTCATAGCAACTCCACCAGTGCACAACAACGGTTATGTCCATCAGTGTTTATATAAAGTGATGGACATCTATTGAAGCTTAAAAAATGAATTGCTACAACAGACTTAATAATGATAAAAGTATAGATGAGAATTTATTCCAAATTTTCAAAAAAAACTCAGATTAACATAATGAGCAGCTACAATGCAAAGAAACGTTTAACATTAATATTTAAGCCAGTGAAACTTTCTTGAATTGCGTTTAATATGTAAGGAGGAAAACACTCTTTGACACTGGAGACTCCTTCCATTGATCTTACCATTGAAATTAATACCAGGGCTATCTAATCTGTTCAATGATAGAGTGTTAGTAAACAAGCAAACTGACATGAATTTCAACAAAACAAATTGAAGCCAATTAAGTCCTTAAATCCTCATCTCATTAAGGCTATGAAACAGCTAAATTGATTGCAGTAATATTCGGAATCCTTTCCCACGATGCATCATACTGCGCGACAATAGGAACCTGATGAACCGGTGTATTAAGTCTCCAAATAAACCCATACACAGTATATATTCCATTGTATAACGTGTAGCTCTGAAATGTTTATCGGTCAACGTCTCCAATCTCGGCACTGCGGTGAATAAGTAACGTAATATAACACCGGGATGATAATCTATAAGCACGGCCGAGTCGCTTCGTGTTTATTTACCATTTCTCAGGCTGTGACTCTGTGTCATATATTTTACAGCAATGGCTGCAGTGCGTCTCTCCTCTCAGCTCTTCATCTTCTTTTATTTAGCCTTTGGTTTTTTGTTGCGGAGAAGATGAAGCTCTTGTTTTTGTTGTAACTCTCCCCTGTATAGATCCGCCTTTTATTAAAGGGGCTAAGAGCTCGGAGACGCAGGTGGGACGTCCGGGAGTTCTGCAGTGCGACGCCACCGCCGTGCCCAAACCAGAGTTCGAGTGGTACCGGGACGACAAGAGGTACAATCTGTGGTACTATATACACCTATTACACTGGGACCGATACTACTAATAAATAACATTGAGAGTCTAACACTGCTAGGAAATACAGCACACTTAGCAGTGGGGGACTAAATTTAATTACATAGAAGAACAAATCCTGCTATAAATTCACTTAGAGTAAGTGACTACCACAGACACACTTATTACAGATGGCCTAATTCGGCTGTATATTTCCTTAGCAGTAGGGACTAAATCCATTATGCATATTATTGGTCAGGATACAAAAACTAATCCCAGGTTGCTTAGCATATAGAAACCAATCCCACTAGTAGATTTTTGTACAGAAACTAATCCCACTACTAGTATTTAAATAGTACATTTGATTATAATGTAAAAAAAATATATAATATTTTATTGTATGATTAGGAAATAATCCCACTGTTGAGCATGTTTAAGATGCAGGGACTAATCCCAATGCTAACTAATAATTTCCGCTATTAATTGGCATGTTTTAAAAACTGGTCCAATGATTTGATTAGGAAATAAACCCACTAGCAAAAGTGTTTAGGATGCAAAAACTAATCCCAGGTTGCTTAGCATATAGAAACCAATCCCACTAGTAGATTTTTGTACAGAAACTAATCCCACTACTATTATCTGAATACTACATTTAATTATAATGTAAAAAACAGATCTTATTGGTTGATTAGGAAATAATCCCACTATTAGGTATGTTTAAGATGCAGGGACTAATCCCAATGCTAATTTATAATTTCCGCTATTAATTGGCATGTTTTAAAAACTGGTCCCATGATTTGATTAGGAAATAATCCCACTAGCAAATGTGTTTAGGATGCAAAGACTAAATTGTGTACTAATACAAATAATAACTTGTTTTAGCATGGCGAAATTATTTACTACTAAAAAAGTATACATAATCAAATGCCACTACAAAATATTCTGGGCATGTAGACAAAAACCTGTTGTCACTAGTTAATTAGAAAATAATCCCACCAGCAACTGTCTTTAGGATAAAGGAACTAATCCATATAGTCAACGTGATTTGCATGCATGGACTAATCCCACTACTAAATTTGATTAGCATGTAAAAAAGCCTTTCTTGAGTTGATTAGCAAATGTGTTTCGGATACAAAGACTAATTCCATTAGTTAAATCATAGACAAACTGTGTCCAGGATGCAAAGGCTAATCCCTTTAGAGGGCTCATTTGTATAGCACTTTTAACAATGGACATGGCAAAATGAATCCCACTAATATACTTGCTAAATATACATCATCTAATGCCACTAAAATATGCTTAATATGCTAATACATATTCATTTTTTAAGTACAAATAATCCCACTAGCAACTGTGTTTAGTATGCAAAGACTAATCCCGTGGATTTATTCAATAAACAAATATGCTTTGCATATCATAAATAAAAATACTAGTAAGTTTTCTAAGCATTCAAACCCAAATCCTACCAGTAACTTTGCTCAACATGGGGTTCATTCTAAACTCATTAGTCAATTTGTTAAGCATACAAAGTCTAATTATTATAGAGCAGTGGTTCTCAACCGGTGGGGTGCGAGTAGGCTAGGATGAGGGGGAAAAATCATGAAAATTCCCATGTCGAAAATGCAAGTGGTTGGACTACTACAACACGATAATACATGTAGTAGATGGGAACGTCATATTGTGAAGTGACCTGTTGGTGGCGGTAGAGAGGTTAAGGCCGCAGGGAGTGAAGAAGAGTGTGTGAGATCC
>JAOVVF010000048.1:6515726-6533504 GCA_028565595.1 Duopalatinus emarginatus
ATACTGTATTCCTTTGGTTAATTTCAACTTTCACTTTTATTTACAATAACAAAATATTTTTTTAGTACGACCAAAAAATTTAAATGTGTCCACAAAACGTAACCTTACATCTTTACCTTGGGTTGCTCCAAAGTGGAGACACCTTTCATAAATGTTTATAGTTTAAATAAACATCTCTGTGGAGAACATGACAGAATATCTAGGATCTCACATGTTCTTAAATCAGTTTAGCAATGAGGACTTTTTGAACAGTGGACTTTTTAGAAACTCTGGAGCATTGAAAAAAGAAAAACCAAACCGCAAGTCATATATGAGATCGTTTGGATTTAGAATGATATGATGTGATGATTTGATGATATTTAATGGATTTTATTGAAGAATTTAAAAAATTCATATAAGAAATATAGTTGAGGTTAGGATGAGGAGCAGAAATTCAATTCAGTTCAATTGTATTTGTATAGCACTTAAAACAATGGACATTTTTACATAAATGTAGTATCTGGATTCTAAATTTATAGGACAATATATATAATTTATAGAAAACATACTGAGTTTACTATGGAGAAAGGTTTGATTATAGATAGCAAATGGCTCATAGCTTTAGGTTTGTTCCTTAAATGAAGAAAATTTATCGGAGACCAAATCAATTCCCATTACTTGTTCAAAAAAAAAACATTGTTTGATTATAAGCAGGTGTTCCAGCAGTTTGACACCAGCTTTGCTTTGAGTTAAGAGTGTAATTCTACACCTAACTGGCTGTAAACATGATGCTTCAGATTCTGAAGAACATCTATAAAGCCTAATTGTGGTCACCTCAGCCACAGTGCTATAGATCTCCAGCTGAAACCGCTGAAGGCTTCAAGCACAAACTATAACATGTGGAGGGAAGAAATCAATTGTGTAATTTGGTTAGACCGAGACTCATTCTGTTTTCCCGTTCAAAAATCATCAACATGCAATAACAGCCCTTTGTAAAGCATCGCTCGTGTTTTGCTAATTATCTCAATGCTGAGAGTTTACACAGCTAGAACATCTGTGACACATTTTTAGTTCCATGCTAAGTTGTATATCTCTTTCCAGGGCGATTAAAAAATGAGAACTAATCTAATCATTACGTCTTGTTGGGCTGATTGTTTTTTGGATAAAGCTGCTGTGATCTGTTCTGATGATTAGGATGTGTTGGTGAAAAGCTCGTCACACAATTCACACACTGCCGTTTTTAGATGTCCTCCAGATCAAATAAGGAGCTGCCAAAAACACCATCGGTCAATTTAAGTCTGGTCCTGTGACATTGCCTTCAAATTACCTTCGGAGTATCTGAATGTTCCTGACTGCAATTGTTTATGCATTTATATTTATTTATTCAGGGTTACAAACAAAGAAGAATAAACTTTAAGCACAGAGCAGTTAGCGATCAAGAGCCCGACAATTAAAGTTTAGTTCCCTTGGTCCAGCACCTAACAAGTTGGGGAGGTTTAATGACTTTGCTCAGAGACCTTCCAGTTGAAAATCTAGGGGTCTTTCTCACAGGCTCAACAATTGCAGACTAGTGGCCTGTCATAAAAATGCATCAATTGAAGGTTTTAATTAGAGGCCCAACTATTAATGACTTGGGGCCTTGCTCTAGGACTCAACAAAAGAGTGCTTGAGGCCTTATATAAGTGGCCAAAGATTGAGAACTAGTGGACTGTTCAAGGGCTCAACATTTAAGGAACAGTGCTCACAGGCCCGATAGCTCTAGCCTACTGACTTTGCTTAAGGGCTCCATTACTGAGGACACCAGAAGATGCTAGTGATTTTGCTTGAGGGTTCAATATTTGAAGACTTGTGGCCTTGCTCAGGGTCCAACATTTAAAATCTAGCGGCTTTGCCCGAGAGCCCAACATTTGAAGGCTTGGAGCATCAGACAAGAACCCAATTTAGTGGCTTGCTCAGAGACCTTGCAGTTGAAAATCTGGGGTCTTTCTCTTGGGCTCAACAATTGCAGACTAGTGGCCTGGTGTAAAAATGCAACAATTGATTCAAAAGCCCAAAAATCAATGGCTTGGGGCCTTGCTCTAGGACTCAACAATAGAGGGCTTGGGGCCTCATGCAAGTGCCCAATGATTGAGAACTAGTGGACTGTTCAAGGGCTCAACTTTTAAGAAACAGGGGCCTGGCTAGTCTAGTCTGCTGACTTTGCTTTAGGGGTCCATTAATGAGGACACCAGAAGAGGCTAGTGATTTTGCTTCAGGGTTCAGCATTTAAAGACTTGTGGCCTTGCTCAGGGTCCAACATTTAAAATCTAGTGGCTTTGCCCAAAAGCCCAACATTTGAAGGCTCGGAGCATCAGATAAGAACCCAGTTTAGTGGCTTTGCACAAGCGTTTCACAATTAAGTGCTAGAGCCCATGTTCACTTGAACCTTTCATGTCATTACATAGAAACTGGTTTGTTTGAATTTTCAGAGCTGTGATGACTTCATAATTTTATAAAGGGGATTTAATGTTTTGACATGTCTCACCTGGTTTGTCTTGCGTTTGGTTCACTTCAGCTTCACAATCAGCTGTCTCACTAGCAGTGGCAGGCACATCGGCTTGTTTGGCTTCCACCTTTTCCTCCTCCTTTTCCTCCACCTTCTTCTCTGCATCTACATTCTCTGAAGGCTTTTCAGCCTCAGCTTCAGCATTTTCTGCTTCTTTAGGCTTTTCTGCTTCCTTTGGTTCCTCCTTCACATCCTGTTTAGGCTCTGAAGGGGAGGTGGCAGGAGCTTCAGCCTTGCTTTCCTCTGCTGCTGGAGAGTTAGTGGGACTTTTGGCCTTGTCCTCCTCCTTGGCAGCTTCATCTGGTTTATCCGCAGTGGGAGAAGTAGCTTTCTCCTCCTCTTTCTTCTCTCCCTCATTTTCCTCGGCCTTAGCCTCAGCAGCAGGACTGTCCTCCTCCTTGTCATCATCCTTCATTTTTTTCCGGATTATGTGTCCACGGAAACTCGCCTGGATCTTGGTGGCAGCCTTGTGGGCTTTGTCTTCTGGTTTGGTGCCATCTTGCTTGATCTCCTGGTCAGCCTCGTCGGTCTTCTCCACCTGAGCAACAAAATCAGTATTAAGACAGATCACAAGCATTTTCAGAGATCTTGCCCTGTAAGAGACTCGCTACCAAGTCTTGCCAAAAAATGCCCTCCAAGGCTAATCTGATTAGAAATATCAGCCAGACTATAAGGCTGCTGGTTTTTAGTTGAATTTCAGTCCCAGATCTGCTGGACACCCAGAGACTTTTGGGCACTTGACCAAAGCTCCTATCCCTAAATGCTTTCTGAAGTCCTGCAAGTTGCAGTGCATGGCAAATAAAATTGACAAATTACCAAACTACTTGATGTTCGCCATTGACAAAAGGTCAAACACTAAAGAACTGCCATTATACAGATCAGTACTTTGAACTATAAAACAATGAAATGCAGAGAAATCCAGTGAGTTGAACTGCACCATTTTAGTTTTAACACAACCTCTGCATTGAATCCATCTACACAGTGAAACACACACTAGTGAGCACATACCCTAGGGGGCAGTGAACACACTTGCCCAGAGCAGCCCCTATCCACTGCACCTGGGGAGCAGTTGAGGGTTGGGTGCCCTTAGTCAAGTCAAGTTAGTAGGGATTGAACCAGTGACCTTCTGGTCCCACAAGCCCATCGCCGCCCCTTAGTAGGGGTTGCCTTGAGATTCCTCAAAATTGGTAGATGAGACCGCCCAGTAACCACTTTGAAATACCAGTCTTGCTTCTGGCATCTGCAGGAACTTGGAATTGCTTTCAAGCAAATGTCAGTATCTATTCTACTGATTTGGATCTGTAGTCTAGCCTGGGAGCACTGGGCACAAGTCAGGAATATACCTTAGTAAAAGTATCAATACATCAAAGTAATGGTTTAATTTGTTGTTACCCTTAAAAGAAATATAAAAACTCTAATGAACACAATTGTGCCAAAGAAATCCATTGGTGATCCTTTTCCAAATTTAAAAAAGTTGTTGGCTTGTGGATAAGGAACCATAAGCCTATGTTAAGAACCAAGCCTTGTGACCTGAAGGTGTCTGGTTCGATCCTTGACAAAACATGACTACTTCAACCCCTAAGCAAGGCGCCTAACTCCAAACTGCTTCCCGAGCACCATGGATAGAATGGGTTAAATGTGGAGGTCAAATTCATCTGTGTTAAAGCCTATTGGTCAACGAGATGCTATTAATTAATTTATTAAATATGCAAAAGACAAATACATGTACAGGTGCCTGAGCTGTCTTGAGGGAATAGGCAGTCTTTCAGGGGATAATTTATGCCAGTTCATCCGTTGATGATTGCTAGAGCAGCGCAGCCAAAATGTGGCTTTTCAGAGGCATGAACCCAGTCCAGCAGCTCCAGCAAATCTGGCATGCTGTGCTTTAATCTCTGTTCCACAGCCACACACTCAACAGGAGGTTGTGTTCACCTGTCAGATTTCAAGCGAGCAGGAAACCTGCAGCTGTTATCAGAGCAATTAGCAGGTTGTACACCAACACTACGGCTTTATTAGTGCTTTTGTCGAAGGGTCTGCTCAATAACGATATATCGGTCAAGACTGCTCTAGAAAAGATTGGTAAGGTAGAAAAAATTGGAATAGTATCCAGGAACACCACATGTCTTGTTTAACACTTTGGATTACTGGGTTTGAGATTGTGTTTAAAAGATGAAATATAAAATATAATAATTAGACCTGCAGTTTTAACCATTGGAAACCATTGGACCCAATAGTCATACAGCGAACTATAGCAAAATGTAAATGCAACAAAAAGGCATGCAAAGAGTAAGATCACAGGACTGTAATGGCTGTGGATAATACTGTATTTAAGACAACTCTCTAAAAAACTTGAACATTGAAGTGGCTGTGATTCTGAGTAAATTCTGACTCAAGCTTTGATGCAGACTGAATTTGTGTAAGCAGCGAGGAAAAAAAATCTCCCTCTGACTAATAACCATCGGACATCAAGGCATCAAAGACTCCAAGGGGCCATCCAGCCGTGCGGAATTGAAAACATTACTGACATATTCTGATGCCAACTCTAAAAGGAATCCAATCAGCTGACTGCAGTTAATGGACAAAGATCTTTGATAGATGCTACGTCTATCTGCAAAAGGACATCTGGACCGGTTTCCTCATTAGTTCACTCCATTAGTTTGCTTATGGACAACCAGGAAAGACGAGATCTGAACTCTGTGTTTAATGTGCGAACAAGACGCCCTGCCTCCTCGTTATGCTCTTGCATGGCTGCTTGCCCAAGATTTCCAGGGATCTATCGACTAAGTGCACTGGCATCGTAGACTCTTAGAACTGACCACAATCCATCAAGTCTACAGAATACACTTCAGGGTTTAGTGCTGATTGATGACTCGCATAACAACTTTACACAAGCACTTTCACACTTTTTGGAACCAGGGAGCAAAGACAACATGATTCATTACAGAGGGTTGTTTCATACATCATTTCGCCTGGTTAAATGCTGAACCCTGGTGTGATTTCCCCATGATGTAAACCAGTCAGACTGTAGCATGGTTTGATTGCACTGAGAAAGTATTTCTTAGTGACTAAATTAAATAAATCAAAAATATAAACATTTAATACATACATCCATATTATGGAACAACAGTTGCCATTTTGTAGCCATTTTGAAAATTTTTTTCCAAGATGTTCTTGAAGTGTTGTCACAAAGATAACATGGCCTGCAAAGTACACGACACGGCCTGCAAAGCTTCATTAGATCACCAGTCACATGCTTCTCGATGCTTGATTCAAATGGATCAGAGCGGCTTTGGCCAGTCCATCAGTTCCCAGCATTAACACCTCTCCTTCTGTGCTTCTCTCACGGCTGCCAGGAACCATGGAGAAGCCAAATGGCAGCGGCGGAACCGATCCACGTTTCGCGCAGACTGAAAATGTTTTGAATGCAACACGGTGGAATGATGCACAGCTTGTAGCGAAACGAAGACTGGAAGGAAATGATAGCTGCCGGCTTTAAAAGTCTATAATTCAAGTCGAGCGTTTACTGCTTCAGAGAGGCCAAATGTAATAAGGCGAGGTTTACAGCCTGTAAAGGTGAGTGGCTGCGTAAACGGCCGATAGGCGATAGGGAAAGGTTAACGAGTGGCGCCAATTGGCGGGAGGAAAGGTTACGAAGCGGCATGAATTTCTGACTGCTTAGCAGGAAACTGACAACTGTGACAATCTGAGGTGTTTGCCCGCTCATATGCATTTGCTTTTTCTTAGCATGTTGACCATCTGCGGATAATCCTAAAAAAGAAACGAATACATGAGTGATGCATTGGGTTACCTTATTACGACAGGATCCTCGGCTGTGTTTCCCCACCATATGGCTGTTAATGTAATACTCACATGACTCTAATGAAAGAACATAAAAATAAATAATAAATAAAAAAGAACAAAAACGTAATCTATAATCATGTAAATGAGAAATGATTCAACATAATGTAGAGTATGAATAACACGATACTTAAAAAAATGGCATGCTAATCAAACCTTAACAGAAAATAATGTTAAAAATAATGTAAAAGGTACACAAAAATTTTAACCTGGAATAATAAATGAGGTGAATAAAATTACAGGCGAAACTTTATGTAACACTAACTAGAATAAAGCTTGTTAATTGTTATGAGTTATTAATGAGACTGCTGCATCGATGAATTTCATACAAATTGCACCCAAGTCCTCAGACGCCATCCTGGCCCAGTTAGCCGTCCACAAATGTTCACACTTGCCCCCTTTATTAAGCTTTATTGGTTCATCTTAGCAGCATCAGGCAGCGCAGAACGCAGACTCAGGTCCTGAAACGTGTCCAAGTTCTCTCGTTTATTGGATTCTTCCCACTAATGGGCTACACAAGACACATACGGCGACTGGACATTAGCATCTCGTGAAGGAAACGAGAAGATAAACGAGCCGGTCTCGCCGTCAATGCTAATGCTTTTTTTTTTTAAATCACATTGAAGGAAACATTTGCAAAGACATCTATAAGGCCACAAGATGCTTTAATTCAATAAGGAATCGATACGCTCATCTGATTCGGTTAGGTCGTATCGCTTTTTAATCGTCTCCTGGGAATTTTACTATATAGCAGATGATATTACGTTCGGATAGATAGTTTATTGCACCACTTATCGCCTTCAGCTTTGGAATTTTCAACCAGTGAAATCCAACAAGCATAACTTTGCTCATTAGAAATGGGAATTTGTAAGACTTGAGTTATGATTTATACATTTTTCATATTAAATTAATAATTTAGTTTCAGAATTTATAGCTTACTAAGATAAAAGTACTGAAGTGCTACCTTTCATTTCGTCCATGTGTCTTAAAACATAGCAAAAAGTCAACCAACAACCAACATACAGCAAAGTAAAGCCTTGAATTCCTTCAATCTTCAATGTTACATTTGTTAATTAATCTGAAGAGATGTCTCATATTTTTTTTCAAAAATATCTAGAAAAAATGGTTGATCTGAAAACCCTGTTGGTAACATTTTTGACCTCGTTACATAAAAAACCTAGATGAAAAAACCATCTTACATGTTTTGCTGTTGCTTTAGCTAACAATATTGGAATTTCCAGCATATGCGTAACAGTAGGAACACTGCTACACTGAAACACAGTGGTGGTAGCATCATGGAGTCGGGATGCGCGCTTTAATCAGTACGCACTTGATCCTGAACTGATACTGCAGACTTTAGTGTGAAGTGTTTCCACGCAAACATGATGGACCTACTTCGTGTCATGCACTGTAAACAGTTTTTTTTTTAATATTTCAGGCTACAGAACTGAATCAGACTTATCCGCCGATACCAATTCAATATTGTCTGAAGGCGCTATTATCCCCACGGTGAAACACGGTGGTGGAAGCATCATGGTGTCTGGATGCATTTATTAATCAGTAGGCACATCCCTGTAGTGAAACATGATGGTGGAGGCATCATGGTGTCTGGATGCATTTAATTATCAGTTGGCACATCGCTGCAGTCATATTGTGGGACATCAATTGCCAATTGTGAACCTGTTGAAGAACTAATAATAGAAACGGTTAGAACCCTGTTAAAACCGTGGTCTTTTTTTTAGTTTTATTGCAGAAACACTTTTGTGTTTTGAGATTCTTAAATTCAAGCTATCTGTCTAGGTTTGAATCTTTCAGTCATTGTCCATATTGAATATTGATGTTTTTTTTGATAGCACAGTAAAGCTGCCTGATGTCCTCTGGTGGTGGTTTAATCTATAATCTGCTCAATATGTCTGCTTGATTTCTGTGGTATTTCCATCGGTAATAATTATACAATGATCATAGTAGTGTCTGCAGGGAATTCTACCTGGAACGGGCAAATTCCCATTAAATACTAGAAATTAAATTCTTGAAACTTGAAACAAAATTTGGATTTTCATTTGGAAACCAAGTTTTGTTTTTTGAACTGAAATAAAAATCATATTTTTTTTATAATTGGATATTTAATCTTTGTTTCTCCTTGTGACATTTAGAAATGATGAAATCCCAGTGGCCTAAAATTGCATTGACTTGTCCAGAAAGTAGGTACATTTCGATAAATCGATCGTATAAACGAGATTAGAGCCTATGCCGTAAGCAGAAGCGCTGAAACCTGTTGCTTGCATTGTGGTACTGCTGGGGTGCTACGGTAATAGGTGATGTCTTGTAGCTGCCGCTGCAGAATGACTCATTTCTCGTGAGTCACTCTCATCATTATAGACCCCCGAGATCACTCGAGAGCATGACATCACCCGCTGATTTACACCGGCCGAGCCCTGAACGTCATTAGGGCTTTTGTTCTTACAATTTGTCGTGTGAACAAAGCAGGTCTGGATAAATCGTACGTCCACCAATACAAAAATTCCACCAGGCTGAGGTGCACTCGCCCTCAGAATGAGCCTGGAGATGACCGAACCGCCTCGTGATTTTAAATGGTAGATCTGAAAGCTGACACTAATGTGATTCATTGCAGCCATGAGTAACACACAGATGTATGAAATCATCTCCATTAGCCAGACCAGAAGATAAAGAAGGCGAGCAGGAGTAAAAAGCGTATATCCCATAATATAATATGGTTACGTGGCTAGCTTTTTAGTCATTTCGGAGAAATGTATTCTTTGGGGTGTAGATGAGGTAGATGAGGCACATGACATGACGTTCTGATGTATCCTACACTGTGCTATATTCCATTCTCCGTTCGTCTGTCAGAAGGTAATGCCCTTTGTTCTGCCTCGCACCAGCCAGGGATTTATTAGTGTTGTCTTGTATGCTGACGATCTCTTCACACTTCTCCTTAACTACCCCCGCTGCCTTTAATATTTCTTGCTCTACTCTTCTCTCACGGCAGCTACGTAACCCGGCACGAATGTAAAATTTGAAATCGATGAACAATTTTCCCTGACAGCCGCACCGGCATCAAATCAATCACCCGGGGCTTTTTTGTAAAAGAAAAAAAAACAAAACAAACGACATCAGCTCGGATTGCTCCGGCGCTGTCGGAGGAAGCGTGTCCAATCAAAATGATTGACGTGGAACACACAGCGTGAGGCGACTTCATCGGCGGGGAGAACATAACTCACTCGTGTTACGTGAGCGACTGTGGAGCTGCTTAACGAGACGAGAGGGCATGTGGGGTGTCACGTGTAGACGACGGCCTTGATTTCCCCATGACGGGAAACTCCAAGTAGACTTACACAAAGCCTATAGGTTACGGGTCGGGATTTTCGGGCGACATTTCCAGGCGAAACGGAACAAGTACGAAAAACCTTTTGAGAAATCTTCTAGGCTGCTACGTTAGTAAAGCTCGTTTGTGTCTTGTGTCGCCAGTTGGTACATTCCATTCTCAGTCGTCTGCCTTTTACTCCAGGTACATAATTAGGCCACTTTGAGGTTTTGCATTAGTTGTGCCTTTGGGAAATCAATGGAAAAACCCCAACTAGTGTCCTGCTCAACCAACAAACAGCTTGGAATCAGTTCTTACAAGCTTTTAGTAGTGCATGACCACCTGTCTTCCAAAAGATATTTGGTGTCCTATCTCTAACAGGTGGCTCGGGATCGTATTAATTGGCACGTGCATCATTATGAACACTGTCAGACTTCAACCAGACCGGCGACGTGGTAGAATAGACCACGCCCATTGGAAGGGTGACACAGGAACACATTGGGCAGTCGGATGTAATCAAAGCACCTCGTTTAGTTTTATTTGTCTTCACATTAATGAACTCGGATCACGTGCATGGCCAGTAAAAGCTTGCATGAATAATACAGTTGTAGCAGTCAGTCAGTGAACCTGTGGCGCAAATCGTTAGATCATTTCTGGAACCCGAGACTTCAAAGTGTTCTAAGATATCATGACACATCATGCACAAAGGTGTAAACGCTGAACGCACTGTGATGACTGATGCAGATGTCTGGATGCGTGGGGTTTCTTGTCATTGGAATAATCCTCATGTATAAAGGTGCATCCTGGTGTAACTGTGGATCGCATTGTGGAAATGAAGATGCTTCATGGCGCGCGGATGTGTGAACCACGCCCCGGTCCGAGTGTTTAAATGCCCTCCCCCCTCCCCCACACTTAAGAAGCCATTAGGGACTTCAGGCCTGGGTTGAAGGGAGTGAGAAGAAGCAGACATGATCGCAATTACCGCCGAAGTGTGAAGACAAGAGAGATCTGCACGAGCTTCTCGCTCCCCTATGAATATTCAGTGATGCTCCTGCTTGAAATGCACGAGCGTCGAGGCATGCACATGCAGCGCGGAAGCACCTGCGCGATGGATGTCATACAGAATATTTCGCACTGGTGCGGTTATACAATCCGTGCATATTAACGCTCTGATTCAGTTGCACGAGCCTGACGCGTCCAGATCGGTGTTTCCTCCACGTCAGCGTTGCTATGCATCGGTGCATGCTCGCGTGCTTTAATAATTTTAATGATCTTTGTGTGTGTGCGCGTGTGTGCAACCAACACTCCAGCGCGTGCGATTGGTAAATACACTCATTTTCTGGCGTAGGGAATTTGTATAAGCCTGCATACTCGCGCGCGCAGCAGCAGCAGCAGCAGCCGCCGCTGCCACGCCCTTTTTCATTCCCTTTCATCCTCCCGACGACTCCGCGGGGGCGCGCGGGCGCACGTGGCTCCAATTCGGATGTTAAAATCCACGCGCTCGACTAAAATTAAGCCGAAACCGGTCCGGTTTGTGTTTTTGGTTCATGAGGTTCGTGTTCCGGACGTGTAAAAAAAAAAGCCGCGGTTTCACACGTTTCGACAGAGAGGAGGGAGATGCGGCGCGAGATATGACAAGTACCGGCTGCACCTCGTGACCTCGCTGTTCTACTTTTCAGTGCATCGTCTCGCGCGCGTGTCCCGTTTTTGTTTTAAAGGGAAAACGCATTTTTTAAAAAAAAAAATTGTGCATTGCCAGTTTTTTTTTTATATATTTTTGCGCTCGTGCATTCAAGAGACGCGCTCGGACCCGCCCTGCCTGCCTGGAGCGCACAGACAAAGGACCTCCATACAGGTGCGAGTGTGCTACAAAATCACGTCTCTTTTTTTTTTTTTTTTTTTTTTTTTGCACGTGCACATTTACATGTACATATCCTTTACAAAGAAATCACGTGAAATTCCTAATCCAGCGCGTGTGGGTACCCCATGCAACCCACGAGTTCAATGCACCCCACCCTTTTTTTCTCCCTCTCTCTCCTCTTCAGCATCTCTCCATCTTTAACTTGTGCACAGACCTAAATGCATGCAAATGAATCGACACCTTTAATACACCTTCGTTACTGATGATCATCTCAGTGGCATTCGAAAAATGACATTTTTTTTTGGTACCTCCTGGAACTAATGCATGCTGTTAGGAGTCAAACACGCTGGTACCTGAATCCCGGGTGCGAGCCTGGGTTTACGTAATAAAACTACAACAAAAAAAATTTTAAAAAAGGTTTTGATCAGAAGAACAAAATGATATCTGAGCATCCATGAGCTCCATGAAGATGAAGTCTCCAGGCATGCTCAGATGTTAATTACATTAGCAAGGCGTGTCAGCTGTTGGTTTGAGGCTAGCTGACAGCACAGGAGGAGGCGGTGGGATTAAGAAGAAGAAGAAGAAGAAGAAGAAAAAAAAAAAGAAAGAAAGAAAATCCCATATTTACACAGGAATAGAAATCAGACAGGAAATAGAAATATAGAACCAGTTACCGGCTTTGTTCTTCTTATACAGCACAGCATGCTTGTGGTATCCTTCCTTTTCTTGCCGCCTTCTTCCCTTCTTCCCTTTTTTGCACTTCTCTCACACTCCCTCGCTCGCTCACACACCCTATCTCTCTCTCTCTTTTGCTCTCTCTCTCCTGCACACACACTCACGCACACACACTCTCGGGCTGTATCAACAGCTGAGGCGTCTGATGCTTCTAGTCATTACAGTCAGGCCCAAGCGCGCACACACACTACGGCTGGTCGCTCGCTCTGAGGCAACAATGAGTGCACCCTCTAAAAGCCCTCCCCTCTCTCTCTCTCTCTCTCTTTCTCTCTCTCTCTCTCTCTCTCATACACACTCTCTCTCCGTCTTTCTCACTCACCCCTCCATCCTCCTGAACCCACCCATTGTGCAGGCGGTAACCCCACCCTTTCCTGGAGCTCCTATGAATGACTGAACAACTCCAATCTGTCTAATTCCCACCTCTACACTACACTACACCACACACACACACACACACACACACACACACACACACACATTATACTACAGTGCACTACATGCACACACACACACACACACACACACACCCACCCCCTTCTTTCAGCCTGGGCGGTGGCCCTGCAGGTCCTCAGCGTGGTGACCCTTTTACAGGTTGTGTGTTCACTAATATCAGGACGCACCATGTGTTTGGCGTCAATACTAACGCAGTAGAAAGGCTCACTGGTGGGTTTTTTTTTTTCTGAGTGCTGTTCACATGGTAACGGGGCTGACTCCATGGCTGTGCAAAAGCCCCAGGGTGTGGAAGTGTTTCTGGCATCTCCTGCAATAACACACACACACACTGATGGCTGTAGTGACCAGGATCTCCCATCACCACCCCCTTCTAAACGAAAGGTCCAGGAATAAATCCTAGTGTGCTGTTTTAATATGTATATAGTCACTGCATAGTGATAAAGCCTCAGTTTCACATCCATACAATTACATTTCTATACAGACTACAGGTCTGAATCTCTAGAGTGTACAGGAGAAGTGCCCTATACATGTCTACTATGGAGCGATTTGGGATTCCTTATTTTTTTTTAATAGGGAACAAAACCCATAAGTATATGAGGAAGGTTGTGATGATGCATATCAGCATGTTATAGCCTGGTATTGTACATAAGTAAAAAGATTGGACATCATGTAAACTGCACGGTGTGTATCGCATGTGGAAAGGAAATGAATCAAATCATAAGGCATGTTAAAACAAACCCATCATGTGAAAGCAATAACATGGGCAGTACAACGTGAAAATTAATCATGTGATCAAGCAGACGAGAAAATTAATGAATCTTGTGAAAACTAACATATGGCACCGGTCCGTCATGGAGAGGGGTGGGGTGAGGGGGGGTTCATGTGAAAAAGAGCGAATGAAGTGTAAAAATTGAAAAATTAAAAAATGTGAAAATCGTTGAGTGGAATTCAACAAACCAGGAATGAAGGACACATTGGGGAAATAAACGGATTGTGAAAAAAAAATAAAATCACATGACAATACATAGAAAGTATGTAACATTTATAAAATGCCAAATAAATGAATCTTCTGTAAAAAAAAAAAAAAAGAAAAGAAAAGAAAAGAAAAAAAAGAAATTAAATCTTAAAATAAACATATATTTTTAAAAAGTACCTAAAAATTAGTTAATTGTTTTTTTTAAAATAGATAATATAAACTAATAAATTAGTTCTTAAAAAATCACCTGCTAAAGTTTACAAATCTTTTATAAAATTTGCCGGTGAACACAAATGAAACATGAAAAATTTAAAAGAACCCATTGGAAGTAAGCAAATGTAGTTAATGTAGTTAAATCAAGTGTATTAAATTATATTATTGTATATATTGTATATTGTCAAAAAATTCATTTGATATTTAAAAAAATTTTTTTTTGCATTTTAATTTATTTTTATTAAATTTTTACCAAAAAAAAAACCACGGAAAACAGAAAAAAAGAAACAAATCATAAATGGATAAATTAACAATCTTTAAAAAATGTCACATTTAAATGAATGAATCCTTTGTATAAAAAAATCATGTAAAAAAGTAAACACATCTTTTATAAACACTACTTAAAATACAATAGAAAAAAAAATAACTTAAAAAATCACCTCAAAATAACCAGGTCTTTTAATGATTTAATTTGGCAAAATAAATGAATCATGTTTGAATCATTTGTAAATATTGTGTGGAACTAAATGAATCACATGGTAAAAAAAAACACATGGGGAAATAACCAAAACATGCAAAAATGAATCACGCTGATTTCTCATGCGAAGGTCATGTGACTTCTCTGTAAAGGTTCGTGTAGAAGGTGTTATTTCATATAATATGTTTAGGGAGCTGAAATTGAATCTCTCTATACAGACTAGTGGACTACGCCAGGTGTAATGAGCTATATGGAGTTGTCCTATATACGCTGTGGTGCAAGAAAACCTGGTTCAGAATAGCCTGTGCAAAATACATAGACAGGCGGAGTTACACATTCATGTGCTTACAGAATATTTCCACAAGTTTTTGGAGTCTATGCCCAGAGGGGGACCTAGCAAGGATTAGATTGTGCCAGTGTATGGTGATTATTAGGCTTATTTGTCAGTAGTGAATGCCGTGTTACATGGCCGACTCTTCACTCTGTGCAGTGTCATAATTATCCCATTAGTGAAGCCTTTGTGGTTCGTCACAAATACACTCCTCCCTTCTACACTAAGTGCTCTACATAGGGTATAAAATGATGGCTTCTAGGCCTTATTTATCTAATAGAAAGCCATCTGGAGATGGAGATTCCACTTCTTACTCCTTATAGAGGCTGTAAAGTTTCTTTTAAGTATCATCCAGAGCGTCCGTTTTACATTTTCACTACGTAGTGCACTGCGTCTGACAGGAAGTCGTTTAGCGATTTGGATTACGACTTACATACAAGGTAGAAGACAAACATGGCTCCCATTTCGACATAAAGTGTAACAGTGTATGAAAGTGTGTTTTTTTTTTTATTTAAATTTATGACATTTGGCAGACGCTCTTATCCAGAGCGACTTACAAGGTTACTGGTATTACAGGTAGGCCAACATAGTGTTAGGAGTCATGCCCAAGGACCCTTATTGGTGTAGCACATACTGGTGGCCCAGACTTGGAATCAAACCCAGGTCTCTCACATGAGAGCCAGTGATGTTACCACTGTACCACACCAACCACCCTGATGCGTTTTCTTGGTAACATGATGTTCTGTAAAGAGGACTCATTATTGGCCAAGCTGCTGTGGTGTAAGAGGAATAAAACACAAAATGAATGTGATATTATGTTATAGTGGTATATCTGCTTCATCACACCATCTCAGACTGGCGGTGTTGGTGCTCCAGTTAGATCGTCTCATTATCTTAGCATCACAAAGACAGAACAGCGCATTTACAACTCCTCATACACGAGATTAATCCAATTAGAATCATCATAATAGGTTTGTAATGAGAACAATCCTCGCCGGCAGTTTAAATATTATAATCGTTCCAGGTTCATTCTCCGCTAAAAGGCTTTATTAGAAGTCATTGTGTCAAGCTGTAAAAAGCCGCGATATGTTTCAATTACGCTCCTTTAACCCAGGCCTTCTCGCTGGGGCTAAATTACAAACATAAAAAACATGCAGAAGGAAAAGGCCTCTGTGGGAATATGATTATTTTATAACATGGCCTCGTGCTAACATTACAGGACGCGATCATATCCGACATGTGTAACGAAATTGCTTTTTATTGTACGTATAGTGCGCTATATAGGTTGTAAAAAAAATATTGTGCATTTACAGATAGATGGAGCGATAATCCCTAAATCACTCCTTAAACTACTACTAAGTGGACTAGGTAGGGTGTATTACTTTATAGCCTGTATGCACGGAGTGGAGAGCACTAATACTAATACAGACAAGGCCTTTGCAAAATACACAGGCCGGTGGTGGCTCCATAACGAGATAGGGTTTGTTTTGTCCATGGCACCACTGGTATGTCTACAGTACAAACGTCTCTGAAATGTGAACACTACATGTGCCTACACCTTGGAGTACAGCAGAATTGTGGACCGTTCTGCAGGAAGTGCAGTGTTCATGGTGTAATGAATGTTTCCTCAAGTTTGTGGAGTCCATGCACCATGGGGGACCTACCGAAGAGTAGACTAGTTTACTATGAGTTATTTGCTGGAAATTCTTGCATCTCCTCACTTTTAGTGATTTCACATTGTTTTAGATACTGCAATATATAGACGTTAATTAAAATGAATATAGCAGCTTAATTTGCTTTAAAATCGACAATTTTGATGAAATTGACAGAAAAACCTGAGCTCGCGATTGAAATTACTCAGCAGCGAGTGTGGTAAAATAACCATAACAGGCGAATTTGACTGCATATTTTCCAGTTCTGTTTCTTCAGATTCCCGCCGAATTTTTGGAAATTGATGAAAAGGTTAAATGTCCAGTGACTGGATATGAAAACCCGGAAATTAGACGGTTTCAATTTGAGCCAGAGGAAAAAGAATCTCCCTCATTCCCTGCATCCTCCATAGGTACAACAGTCTCTGTGTTGGGCTGTGACTCGCTCGAAAGAACCTGTAACGTAGCGAAACTGACTAACCTAGCTACATAGCATATTACTTGGTACTGAGAATTTTAGTCAAACCACACGCTTTTAGTCAAACCACACGCAAAAATGTTCATCCTAAGTGTAAACAGTAATAATCTAGCTCAGCTAGCCAGCGCAGCTAAATATAGAACATTATTCATGACAACAGCTTTTAGCAATCAGCTAAACTGAAATATAGCGGTAACCTACAGTTATTGTTGTAAATGTAATCAAAGTCGAACTCGCATTCATACTACACTATAAATCATAGTAATTCAACTATGTTAGCCTAGTATCAAGTTTAGCAAATCAAGCTAATGTTAGCTAACGTCAACTAAAACAGGCGAAGTAATTGCATTTACCCTGTTTACCTCCATGTACGCTAAGGCTCTTGAAAACCTCTTGTTTTCTTTACACGTCCATATTGTTGGAAAAGTGCCAGGCTTAAGATCCAGTCGTCGTGTAAGTCCGGTAATGTAAGCGTGGTGATCTTCAGGTGTGAAATGAGAACTACAGATGAAACAAATTTAGTCCACTTTTTGGATGAATTTTGATCTTTTGGCCAGTTGTGCACAGGGGTTTCACTGTACACAGTAGCTTTTTGGTCATTTTTGCATTAGCTTAAACGCAGCTATAGTGTTGTTGTCCCCTATCTATGTCAAAATTGTGACACTCCGAAAGTTTCCAAACAGCCTGGGCGGGGCTAAACAACAGTCTTTTAAGCCACATTTCTTTAATTTATAAAAAATTAGGGCTGTCAAACGATGAAAATTTTTAATCGCGATTAATCTCAGAATTTCATACATTTAATCGCGATTAATCGCATTTTTTAAAAAATCTATGTAAATGAATAAGGCTTTAAAGTGAAATGTTACAATTAAAATGGTGAACACATGTTATGCTAAAAGT
>JAOVVF010000048.1:6545680-6553180 GCA_028565595.1 Duopalatinus emarginatus
AAGTTTCCAACAATTCATTCAATGTACTGTGATTTTATGACACACTTCCTGTTCATGTGGCAAGGTATTAAAATCATTCAGCCATTTCAATATATTACAAGATATCAAAAATCCCTTCGCAATTTAACATCGGCAACATCTTTGGCATCATGTATACCAAATAACAACAGAAAGTTGTTCGTCTTGGTGAGCCCTACAACCCTACCAAATTTGGTGTGTGTAGCTGAAACTATATGCCCACCACATGGCTCCATGTCATAAGGGGGCGCTATAGAGTCACTGGGTCATGCTCAGGTCCACGCCTTTGTTTTTGTCGAGTGTGTCATAGTGGCAGTGCGTGTACAAAATTTCAGGAGTTTTCGTGCATGGCTACCACCTCAAAAAAGTCTGAATTATTATTAATAATAATAATAATAATAATAATCCAACGAAAAACAATAGGGCTTCGCACCGATCCGGTGTACAAGGGCACTATATTAGCTTTATAAAGTATATTACATTAGTTTATAGTATTATATTACTATATTACTATGTGATGAATTTGTTCACGGAATCACTTCCGAGATTTAGTTCCTTTTTAGCAGCATCAGTATTTATGGGTATTTGAGTGCAGTTTGATTCAGTTGCATGTGATTCACTGTAGTCTTGCCTTTACAGAGAGCGATGTGTTCGTTGAGGGGCACGTTTGAGGGCAGCGACATGTTCTCACGTGGCAGATACACTTTGCTCACCTGCACTTTGTCTGATCTGTTACTGAACGGAAAGACATATCAGGTATGATGGACAAATATATATATATATATATATATATATATATATATATATTTCTTACAGTGATGCATATACATACCATTCTTGGGTCATGGGAATAGCGACTGGTTCCTCTGAAAGAAATCAATGAACAGTGATTATGGCAGACATACACCATATTTGTTCTATATACGTGAAAATGCGTACCTATGACTTTGGTTTTGTCCTTATGTAGAAGACAGAGCACCATCAGAGTGAGGATGAGGAGCGTGACGAAGCCCGCAACACCACCCGTGACGATCCCTAGCACCGGCACCTCCACCCGTGACTGTAGGAATTCTAAACAACAGATGTACAAAACTACTTTTTTTTAAAAAATCCACTTTATAAATTTCACCGACTCAAATCTACACCGAGTACCTGACAACGTCAAGTTGGTGTGGGTGGAGCCGATGCTGTTGTTGGCGCTGAGCGAGACGTTTCCCGACAGGCTGCTCAGCATGACCTGCAGACTGTGATTGGCCAGCCACGGGTAGCTCCTCGAGTCCAGGATGAGGAAGTCGGAGGAGTTGGTCACCAGCTGGCCGGACTGGTCCACCCAGGTGATGGTGGCGGGAGGGTTTGACCGGACCAATGCAAAGAGCACCAAGGAGATGCCGGGGTCGGCGGTCTCGCTGTAGTGGGCGTTGACGCGCAGAATCTCCGGCTGAACTGAGAACGAGAAAGTTTCGGGATGTTCGTAAACTTTCGCAAATTCAGAAGAGTTCAAGCACCTTTTTTTTTTTACTATATATACAAACATGATAAAAGTCATGGGACAGGAACTAGTAGGACTGTGTAGGACCCCCTTCTAGCCCTAGACGTCTGGAGGAATGGTGAGGCATGCTGTCTTGATATCCACCTGCGGCTCAGTGTGCAGGATCTCAGGTGTTAGGTGGACCTCTCCAATAGATCCCATAGATGCTCACATGGGCTAATCTCAGGGGAACTTTCAGGACGAACCACAGAATCTCCAGAATGCTCCTCGAACCTATTCTGGACAACTTGGGCCCTATGGCATGGTGCATTATCACTGTGGAGGTTCATGAAGTCCATAAATGGTCACCAAGCAGTGAAACATATCAATGACATGTTTAGGAGGACTGGCGGATATGAGAACACACCCCACACCAGTATGGAACCACCACCAGACTGGACAGTGCCTTGTTTTCAACTGGGGTCCATAAAGTCAGCGCCACACACCAACCCTAAACAATTGGAACCCGGGTTACCCCTGAGGTAACACCACTTCAGAATCAACTTACACACTGCTGTCCCATGACTGTTGGAATGTCGGTATATTATTATTATTATTTATATTATTTTAAATGCAACTAGCTAGGCAGCTATGATTCGAAAGGTTGAAAGGTTCCCCCGCACAAACAAGACATGACTGAAGTGGCCTTGAGCAAGGCATCCAACACCCCCCCCCCGCCCCAACAAAACCGCCTCCCTCCCCTCCAACCCGAGTTTCCTGGCCACCATGGACAGCGGTTGCCAACCACTTGTGTGTGCACTGCCCCCTAGTGTGTTTTTTCACTATATGCATGGGTTAAATGCGGAGTTCAGATTTCTCTAGTTGAATCACGTCATGTTCACTTTCACAGCTTACTACGTTAATTTGGTCGAATTTTGTATGTGATCAGGTGAAACCCAAGACCAGATCAGCTCTACGTTAGCTACATGATTATCCCATTAACCCGTCCTGCTACAGTGACTCTTTACGGTATGTTAGATGTGTGTATTACTCACACTGAACGTTAAGGACCACGGTGGCGTTGTAGCTCTCTCCGCCATGAGGGTTCGAGGCGGCGCACACCAGCTCGCGATCCGACTTCCTGGGCCGGAGCGTGAAGGTGCTGTTCCTCTCCGCGCTGTACTTCATGGTCCCTTTGTCGCCCGGTGACGTCATCACCAGACGGCCCGGGCCTCTGCTACCCGAAACCTCGCTCTGTCTCTCACCATTGAGGTACCAGGTCAGCAAAGGCGGGGCTTGTGGACTCCAGCCCTCTGACTGGCAACTGAAGCTGTGGGTGATGTTTTCTTGCAAAGTGACCTCAGAGTGTTGGCGTCCGTCGATCTTGGGGGTGGGATCAAGTGCCCGCGCATGGCCTACAGATAAACAGAACATCCTGCGTTAGTGTTTGTATCAGTATAACCAAAGCTCTGGGCAACTGTGTTCACTGCCCCCAAGTGGTCACCGTGTGTGTGTGTTTTACTGCATGGATGAGTTAAATGCGGAGGTCATATTCAGTGTTATGGTGGCCATAGTGCAGGTTGTAGTAGCTATGCTTTAGCGGTTTTCCGCTATCCTGACGCACCGCACTAGCGTAGAGGGCAGCAACCTCTGCAGGTTCCTCTAAAACATTAAGCGACTCTGACTCGCGTCAAGACAATAAACATGGAAATACATTGATCAGCCATAACATTAACACCACCTCCCTAAACCGTTCTTCCCCATCGACAGGTGTTCTGGCACCACGATGTTAGCACCTGATCCTTCAGGTATCTTCTACAAGATCAAACGGCCTCCCCTTCATGCATATCACTGAGCTTTGGGTGTCCATGTTTGTCCCTGCTTGAACCAATTTTGGTAGATATTATCCACTGTATACGAGGACACACCCCACAAGACCTGCTGTTTTGGATCCTATTGTCTAGACATCACAATCTGGTCCATGTGACCATGTGCTTTGCCCATTCTTCCCCACTTCCAACACATCAACTTTGGGAGAACTAAGTATTCGCTTGCTGTCTAATCCCACTGCCTGAGGCAGTTCCCTTCACCTGCCAATGGGGCTGAGCAGTTAATGTTACGGTTGATCTTAGATATGATTGTGAAACATCTCTAATGTCTGCCAGAAAAGCTGGTACACCAGTCTAAAACTTGGTAGCTTGCGGAAATATACTTCTCGCATGACTCGCCACAATTGTCGTATTTTTCTAAGGTGAAGGATTTCTGTCTCAGAGACTTTTGAAGACGTCCCAGGGTTTCCACGGAATGCCAGCTCAACAATTTCCTGTACCATTACATACTAATCACCAGCCTACGCTGGGCTGTGCGATATGACCAAAATATCATATCCTGATAACGATACATAGTATCACAATACAGCTTTTTTTCTGTAAATTTAGGGGTTTTTTTTAAATAAAAATAAAATGACCACATAAAAAAAATATATTTCTATACGTTGAATTATACAAAGTCAAACAATGAAATATATTTTCTGCCGTATTGTGTGCCGCAGGAAACGTCAAAAAAGCGCCTCCAGGTTTACGCGCCTCCAGTTGCCTTGACAACGGCCTTATGAGCGTAAACTTCTGGCTTGAGGGAAAAAAAACCAGACTATTTTGTTTTCTGCTTTGTGAAGAAAGAAGAGATATGATTCTCTTTTACATTTTGTATTTGTTATTTTTGGCAAGGAAAATGAAAAAATGACTTATTTTTGTTTCGTGTATTTGGATTTTAAAGCGAAAATCAAATAACTGTGTTTTTCTTTTTAAAATTTCTGTTATTGAAATAAAAATTGAAGGACAAAAAGATACAGTTTTGTACTTGCTGGTCTGGGGTCCTCTCCTGTGCAGAATTAGTCCACCTGAATGTCTTGTTTAATCAACAACACTACTGCAGTAAAGTGTGGATTTTGCGACACAACGGAACAGACGATAGAGCGCCATATTACACAATAGTCTAATACGTTTTCTATAATCACATAGATATATATCGTCATATCGCAGTCCCTAATCCTTCGTATTTTGCCTAGGCTGATGTATTCCATCTGCCTAAAACAAAACTACACATTTTTATACTCGTTCATATTATGCAAGGTTTTTTTGTTTGTTTGTTTCTTTCTTTTTTTTGTTCCTCACCTGTCCAGCCCCAGGTGAAGGTGTGCAGAAGCAGAACCGAGAACCTCGCCCTCCACCTCAGACACACAAACTCCATCCTGTCCTACAGAGAGGATTCGGAGAGGAAGGAGGAAGAAAGGAAGAAAACAGGGCAGAGAGATGGATGACCAACATCATGAGGTTGAGATCCTGTGACGTACAGAGCGAGACGGCTACGTGATGTCAAAGAGCAAAGTGGTGCTGAAGCTACAGGAGGATGAATGGATGGATGGATGGATGAATGGATGGATGGATGGATGGATGGAAAGTGATAGAGAGAGCGAAGAGGAACAAGGCTGTCAGGACGACAGGGCTGAGACGTAACGATGGAGGAACACGCAATCGACAGCGCTCAGCTCTCATCAATAATTCACGTCCGCCGTGTTTTGATCGCCATGACGACGGAGATTCCATCCGAGTGGGTTAACACGTCGATCCTGGCAAATCAATATCAATCAGGATGGACTGACAGGACGTTACAGGACAGACACGGAGGCCATGTTGTTTCCGATCGAGTGCACACTCGCCGAAACCTCCTCTCGCACGATGACCTGAACACTCACAGCACCAGGACACACTACACACACTCGCATGATGATGATGATGCCCAGATGCTGGAATACATCAGTTACATACATCTCTCTCTCTCTCTCTTTTTCCCCCTTTCTCTCACACACTCCTACCTCAAGGCAGATGTATCAGTCTGCTGTGTTTCAGCCGTCCATAGATCCATGCATGCCTGCAGGAGCTCGTACACTCACTGCAGCTGGTACAGCACACACACACGTGACGACGTAATACTGCCTCCGAGAGTGATGGAGTGTGTGTGTGTGAAAGAGTGTGGGAGGGGTTCCTACTCTAATGTATTCACTAATGCAGTCACCTTGACTGTAGATCTTATCACACACAGACACACCGTATTTATTTTTTTCCAGAACGAATTCATATTCACACACACACACACACAAGTGTCACTGTTACTGGTTTCCTCACTCCATCGAAATGCAGGAATCATCATCTGTATAAACCCACCAGCTTCGCTCATGCTCGATTACTCTGGCCTGGAAAGCATCTGCAGTGCAGACCCACAGGAAGACACGGTCAACGGATGCCAGAGCAATCCACGATACATGATCCAGCCGAGAAAGAGCTGGTGCAAGGACGTGGAGACGGAGGACGTCCGAGACGTCACTTGGAGCAGAGCTGTATCTTAGAACGGCGTCATGTGTCTTCACTAGAGGGCAGAGGAAGCAAGGACGTCGGGACTGGACGCCGTGGAAAAATATCAATCAGGGTATCAAGTGTCGGCATTAAGAATATTAACCATGAAAGAGGCACAATCAAGAGATCCGCATCCACGTCCTGAATTTGCCTAGGGACATGTTTGATCCTCACTCCTCAAAGTCGTTACCGCACTATTAAACTGTTTCCATTTGGGACAACATGCAGCGTTTGGCTGAAACCCAGCACTGTGAAGCATGGTGGTGGGAGCATCATACTGGAAGTTACCCATTACCTCCTGGGTGCAGATGAAGGTGTCGTAGGTGTGCCACACTCCACATTTTTTGAAACAACTTGACTTGAAAATGATCTCCTTGGTATTGACGGAAGTCCAGGAAATTTACACGGCGATCACATGACACTGATGACTGAACTCGTACAGGTTTCGCAGCGCTGTACTTTTTTTTTTTTTTTTTGGCGAAACACACAGGTACGGTAGGTTATGAGCAAGGTGTGAGAACGAGATAATTTTTTAAAAATAATATTAAAAATAGAAATATATATAGGAAAGAAAGGCAGAAGCATAAAGAATGAATAAAGAAGGTGGCATTAATATCCAATAAAACACCTAAAAGAAAAACAAAATAAAAAACAAAATATAACTAAAGAACAAATGTTTGAAAGAAACCAAGCAACTGAAGATAGATAAAAAATTAATAATAAAAATAAAGTTAATAAAAACTTTAAAGAAATTGAAAAAATAAATGCAAAATGAACAAATGAATTAATTATGTAAAAATTGAAAAAAAAAAATCAGTAAAAAAAAAAAAAAACAAAGGAAAGATTTAAAATATATATAAAATATATAATAAAAACACAGTACAAACAAAACAACAACTCACCTAAACCTTTCAGGCTTTGAATTGTGCAGAAGAGAGGATTTAACATCTCATGTAAACATTATGTGCCAAATTAAAAAAAAAAAAAAAGGAAAGAAAAAGAAAGGCACTGCTGTGCATCCTGTCCTCAGCTGAATGAATAAGAGTCAAGAGTGCATTCATTAGTGCAATGGAAACGGGAGATTTCACATTTCATGGTATGGCATCCCTCAAGGCTTTATCATAGGTCCTGTTTCAATGAGGGATCGACACACCAACCAGCTGTAGCATTGACACCACCTGCCTAAACAGCTCCAGACACGGACGCCACAAGACCTGTAAAGGTGTCCTGTGGTATCTGTAGCACTAAGAGATGGGACCAAACTATTCAGCCTTCACACACAAGCACATCTTGTTTCTACCTAACAAGTCCCACCCCTTCTGGGTGTCACTATAATGAGATAATCAATGTTTACACGTTAGTACCATGGCTAAAACAATGTGAGTAAACAATATCACACTTTAGGAAGTTTTCTATTTTAAAACCAGACATCAGAGTGACAAAGCAGGAAAAGTGAAGTGCTTAGAAAAGGGCAGATGATTTTTTCGTACTACAAAAAATAGTAGTACAAAATGAAAATTTTTAAAGATAAAGCATGGATGAAGAGAACAAATGTCGGTAAAATAATTAACAAAATTATTAAAATTTTTATGAAGTAAGAAA
>JAOVVF010000048.1:6558180-6565116 GCA_028565595.1 Duopalatinus emarginatus
GCCGACGGGCTGCCGTAAGCAGGGTAACCGTCCAGCCCGGGTACTTTGAGGGACGCCGCCTGGGCGTACGGGTTGTAAGCGGCGGCGGCGCCTACGTGGGCGTTGAACTGGGCCTGTTCGTACGCCGACGTCGAGCAGTGGAAACGGCCCAGGCTGCGGCTGCGGCGGGAGACAGAGAAGGACAGACGTTGCGACACGGGCGCGGCTGAGGACATGGTTCACAACACACACCTGAGACACTGTGGACGGCATGTTCAGTTAAGCGCTTAATCACACTGTGGATATTCCACACGCTATTCTGACACACGGGGGTAAGGCTACGGCGCTCGAGTACGCTTAAGGAAGACGACTAGCACGCCACGTGGTGGTTCTATCTGTAACGTAAACACTGACTGTACCTCTGACAATGAATCCATAACGTCCGAAATGGGGTTAGCAGGAATTAAAAGTCACCTACGGAAGAATCGTTAGGTAGGAACAAAAAGCTAGCGATAAAGCAAAATAAAAAAAAAAAAAAGGATTTTAAAAATTGACATATTATTAAAATGTATATATAATAAAAATGTTTAATATAAATGTTAACATAAATATTTTTAATATGATTAATATGAATATTAAATATATTCAATACATATATTTAATATAAATATTAAATTAATTCAAATAAAACACAACACAAAAAATAATAATAAACAAAAACAAGTATTAAACCAAATGCTATTTTATCTGTATCGAAATGCTAATCTAAAAAAAAAAAATAATAATAATAAAAATTAAATTATGAAGACTTAATAATACATAAGAAAAAAAAAAACTAAGCATAACGATCCCAGAAGTCCCAGAATACCAGGCCCGAGCGCAGACGTCCGTGGTCGGCGGTCAGCACCTGTGTGTTTCGGCGTTGTCCGCGCTCAGCTGCTTCCCCAGGACCCTGTGACACGGCGTCGTTAGGAAGCTCTGCCTCTGGGCTCCAAGCTCCACCTCCTGCACCTGGATGGTCACGGGCTGCTGCTGGGCTAACGCCACGGCCGCCGCGTGCGCGGGGACGGGGGGCTGCAGGGGCGGCGGCGGCTGATTGGCCAGGGTCATACACGGCAGGGCGGAGGAGGGCGGGCTGCCGCCGGAGGGTTGGTACAAATCAGGGGTATGCTGGAACGGCCCACCTGGTGGCAGAGTCAGAAGAAGGAGGGGCAAACTTCATTATCATGTCATCATCGTGTCAAGTGCGTGTGTGTGTGTGAGGATACGCGTGTTCGTACCGTGCGTCTGCATCATCCCTTGGCTTCCTGGTGGTGGACTCTGATTGGCTGGGCTGAAGAGGTGGTTGCTGGGATGTGTTGGTGGTGGGCTGGAGGGTTGAATACGCAACCTGAGAGAAAGAGAGGCATGTGAACATGGAGGTAATGAGTGACTGGAAAGTGTGTGTGTGTGTGAGAGTGTGCGAGAGTGTGTAAGTGTGCGTTCACCTTTGTAGCTGGTGGGTAAGATGACTGGGCTGGTTTTCTCCGTGTCCCAAAGAAAGGGCCTGCAGAAAAAACGAGCAGAAAGGAAACGTTCACATATTTGCGACGAAAACTGCGATCTGATTGGTTCCGGTCGTTTTTTAGGGCGGGACCTGCATTCAAGACTGGGAACAGTGAGGTTCCAGGTGCTACACTGCAGTCTAATTGGCTCCCAGCATGAGGTGAGGTGTGTGTGCGTGTGTGTGTGTGTGTGTGTGTACCTGTATTTGCTGGTGTAGGATCTGTTGTTCTTGCTGGTAGAGGACGTGCTGTTGCTGTGTGTGCTCCAGTAGTTTCTCATCCTGTGTTGTGGCGTACATCTTCTGCAGCTGCTCACACTCCTGCCCGACACACACACACACACACACACAAAATGTCCAGTCAGCTCAGGGTAAAGGGGTAGAACTGGTCATACGGTACACCAGGTCAGACAGATCATAATGCTCGAGTATGAAATAAGTCCAGACGATTGACAGGAGCTGCAGCCAATCAGGACGGACTCGCCGTCGCTGTTGCTTAGCCGGACGCCTCTCGTACCTGCTTGAGCTGTTTGATCTCGAGCTGGGCTTTAAACGCCTGGATCGTCGCCGCTCCGTCTGAGAAGCGCCGCACGGGAGAGAAGCGTTCCATCGGCAAGTGCAGTGTGTTACAGTCTTTATAGGACGACCTTCAACACACACACACACACACATTACTGGGGGAACAACCAAACGAGACAAACACACTCGTCACCAATGTGTCTGACGTCGTCTTAAATACGACAGAGTCAAACATAATCCAAGATTGACAGATGGAGTGTGGATTATTTTTGACTCTCCCTCGTATTTAATTCGACTCCGCCCTGCTGGATCAGTCGCTTTCACTTTCACTTACCTTTAACCCCAAGAGCTGGTGTACCGGTTTGTTCTGACTTGATTAGTTTTCCTGAACCAGGTGATTAGTTACCCAGGCGACTTGATTAGTTACCCTGGACTGCATGATCAGTTACCCAATGGTGCAGGCCGAGTTGCCCCACGTGGCTTGATCTGTTACCCCATGGTGTTCAATCAGCCAGTCTATACGGGTCCATCAGTAACCCAATGGTGCTCTATCACTTGCCCCTGGCTGCTCGATAACTTACCCCATGATGCTCGATCAGTTGCCCTTGACTGCTTAATTAGTTAGTCTATACTGCTCAATCAGTTGCCCCAAGGGGCAGGGTAAGTTCCCCTATGGGGCTCAATCAGTTGCCCCAGACTGCTCAGTTATCCTAGACTGCTTTATCACCTTGACAATACTTGACAAGTTACCCTACCCTGCTCTATCAGTTACCCCAGACTGAATAGGTACCCCAAGCTCATTAGATACCCCAGGCTGATTAGTTACCCCAGGCTGATTAGTTACCCCAGGCTGATTAGATACCACAGGCTTATTAGGTACCCCAGACTGATTAGTTGCCCAACGCTGTTTAGATACCCCAGGCTCATTAGTTAACCCAGACTGTTTAGATACCCTAGGCTTATTAGGTACCCCAGACTGATTAGTTGCCCAATGCTGATTAGTTACCCCAGGCTGATTAGTTACACCAGACTGTTTAGATACACCAGGCTGATTAGGTACCCCAGGCTCATTAGTTACCCCAGACTGGTTAGATACCCCAGGTTCATTAGTTACCCCAGGCTGTTTAGGTACCCCGGACCAATTAGTTAACCCAGACTGTTTAGATACCCCAAGCTTATTAGGTACCCCAGACTGATTAGTTGCCCAATGCTGTTTAGATACCCCAGGCCGTTTAGGTACCCCAGGCCAATTAGGTTCCCCAGACCGATTAGTTACCCCATGCTGTTTAGGTACCCCAGACTGATTAGATACCCCAGACTGATTAGGTACCCCATGCTGTTTAGGTACCCCAGACTGGGTTCCTGGTTGGTTAAATAAATGACATGATAAGTCCAGAGGGGTTAGTAATCCTGAACTACCCCGCTCTTCTGGGAACATCCACCACACTACTCACACAGTGATAAGTCATGATTAGGTCATGGAGTCATAACAATAACGTCATGCAGGTCATGCAGCACTCGGGTTGTCCATGTCCAGTCTGAACCACACACACACACACACTCGGCTCTGTGTGTGTTTGGGTGTGTATGTGTGTGTGTGAGACAGATCGGAGCTGGAGTTCACACCGGAGGCCAGGCAAGAGTCAAAGGTCAAACCAAAAGACATGCACCTCACACCCCCGCTCTGAGTCTGAAGCCCTGACACACTCGTCCGGTGAGTCTGGTGTGTGTGTGTGTGTGTGTGTGTGTGTGTGTGTGTGTGTGTGTGAGAGTGTGTGTTCTCTCACCGTGAGTGCTCGGGGGTCCAGCCCCTTGTGCGTGCTCTCTGAATGTCGTTCGAGAGCTCGGTGGAGGTGTAGCTCGAGCTCGCTGCGTTGTGCGTTGTGTGTCGCTTGGAGCTGTTCGCCAAGTACCTGCGCCGTGGGAGGTGGAGGGGATGGGGACGGGGGGCGGGGCAAAGACAGGAAGCAGCACGAATCAGGTCTCTGATTTGGCCGCCTCTTTGACAGGTCCAATTGGAAGACAAAGGATGTGTCCTATGGGTTTGGTCTCGTGATTGAGACTATGCAAAGCTTTAGTCAGAAGCGAAGCCGAGTCGATTATTTACTCTGTTTCTATATCCAGAGATTTTAGGAGAATTTCGGATTTTATTAGTCAGAACTTAATGGACGAGGGAGGGGGGAGCGAGAGCGAGAGAGAGAGAGAGAGAGAGCGAGAGAGAGAGAGAGAGAGAGAGAGAGAGAGACAGACAGACAGAGACTGAAGGAGAGGGGGAGACTGAGGGAGAGAGAGACAGAGGGAGAGACACTGGGAGATAGACACAGAGGGAGCGAGAGAGACAGAGGGAGAGAGAGAGACAGAGGGAGAGAGAGAGACAGAGGGAGATAAAGGGAGAGGAAGGGAGAGAGAGAAAAAGACAGAGGGAGAGAGAGAGACTGAGGGAGAGAGAGGGTCAGAGAAAGAGAGAGACAGAGGGAGAGAGAGATAAAGGGAGGGAGAGACAGGGAGAGAGAGACAGAGGGAGGGAGAGAGAGGAAGAGGGAGAGAGAAAGAGAGAGACAGAGAGAGGGAGAGAGAACGCGAGAAGAGATAGAGAAAGAAAAAAGAGAAAGAAAAAAAGAGTGAACGAGAGACAGAAAGAAAAAGTGAAAAGAGAGAAAAAGGTGGAGGAAAAGAGGGAGAGAGAGAATAAGACAGAGAGAGAGAGAGAGACAGAAACAACGAGACAGAGGAATAGACAGAGAAAGATAAACAGAGATATAGCAAGGAAAGAGAAGGAGACAAAAATAGCGATAGAGAGAGACGTTGAGAAAGAGAAGGATAAAGAGAGAGAAAGCGGGCGAGGAGGGGATAGCGAAGGGAATGGCGCCCCCAGTGGCAGAAAGCAGTGCTGCAGCCTTTTTAGTACGCACCCTGCACCCAGCGACACCCAGCACAGCGAGCAGCTCCCACGCACCAACACACACACACGCACACACCAAAACATACGCGCACGCGCGCACACACACACACACACACACACACACACACACACCAAAACACACGCAAACACAAGCAGCAGAGAAGCGATGTAAGCCGCAAGGGCACGCACACAGAGCTCCTAAACACTATGACACGCCCATCAACACACACACACACACACACACTTCACCATTTCAACCAGAACATTAAAACCACTCGGCCGTGTCCAGGCATGGACTCCACAAGACCTCTGAAGGTGTCCTGTGTGCATGAGTCTTGGGAGTCCATGTCCCTGTCCCTGGCGCACAGGTTGTCCTTCCTTGGACCACCATTGGTAACCCCCCCCCTGTCCCCGTCCCCCTAGCCCAGTCGTCTAGACATCACAACTTGGTCCTCAAATCTGTTGACTTGCCCATTTTTCCTGGTTTCTGACACGTCAACTTGAAGAAGCAACCGTTCACTGTGATGTCTATTACGACCAACCCGTCAACATGCCGAATCTGTTGTTCACGTCACCCTGTGAGTGTGGCTCGGTGGTTTTAACGTCATGGCTGATCCGGTGTCCATGCTCCGCACGAACATTCCGGAAAGCCGGGAAATGTCGTGCGGTGTGGAGCCGTGGGACTCGAGTTCTAAAGATCCTCCTAGAGAGCTCAGGGGACAGGATTCAACACTGGTACTATAGTCACTGAACACACACACACACACACACACACACACACTCATTCACTCACTCACTCACTATCTGATTCCTAATTTTCATTCCTTTTTTTATAATAATAATACAAATTAAAACAATAATAATAATAAATATAATAAAAATTTAAATAAAAAGAATAATAAACATGACAAAAAGTAAAATAAAAATAATAAATATTACAAACATTACATAAATATAAATAAATACAATAAAAATTAAAAATAAAATAAATACAATAATAATAATAATAAATATAAACATAATAATGACAATAAAAATAAAAAGTTTTATTACTTTTTTTACAGAGTAAACAAAAACGATCCTACATTATAAATAAATCAGTAACGTGACCGCGTTGAATCGTGTCCCGACGAGCGCATTAGCAAGAAGAGATCTGGAGCGACGGCCTTACACACACACACACACACACACACACACACACACTCTCACACACGCACTCTCACGCACATGCGCGCGCGCACACACACACGTTCACACACACGTTCACACACACGTTCACACACACGTTCACACACACACGCACACACACGGCTCACCTCTGCACTGCCTCTGGGTCCGGCTCTCCGTCTGACCCCTCCTCATCCACGGGAGCGACGGCAGGAATCGGATGCTGCGGGAAAATTGTAACAAAAGAGCATCATGTCTCTAAGTGAAAGTGAAAGTGAAGTACTCTTTCGAACACTGGGTGGTTGAACAGAGTTCAGATATCACCAAATCCAGAAAATCACAGACTCACTCTGATGGGTACCTCATGTAAACCTCATGAATATTCATGAGCCGGACTTTATAAATATGCTAATAGTCAATGGGGCGAAACAAACCCGCACACTCGCACTCACTCTCACACACATTCTCGCACGCTCTCTCTTTCTTTCACGTGCTCTCTCTCTCTCACACACTTTCTCTCTCTCTCACACACACACTTTCTCTCTCTCTCACACACACACTTTCTCTCTCACACACACACACACTCACTCTCACACACACACACACTCACTCTCACACACACACACTCTCTCTCACACACACTCTCTCTCACACACACTCTCTCTCTCTCTCACACACACTCTCTCTCTCTCTCTCTCTCACACACACTCTCTCTCTCTCTCACACACACTCTCTCTCTTTCTCACACACACTCTCTCTCTTTCTCACACACACTCTCTCTCTTTCTCACACACACTCTTTCTCTCTCACACACACACACACACTC
>JAOVVF010000048.1:6618905-6632965 GCA_028565595.1 Duopalatinus emarginatus
TATTATCATGTTAACTTTGACAGCCCTAACATTTACATTAAATTTGTTTTGTTAATAAAATGGAAAGTTGCTGTAATAATTTTCAGTGACAACATATGCAGTGTTGTCGTTTTATTTATTCATTTTTGATCAAGGCAGCAAGCTTTTTTCTTTTCTTTTTTTTTTTACCTCAGAGCAAAGAAAGCTAACTGGTAAGTTAACTATTACACTGAGAAAAATAGCTCTCGCAGAACAAAAATAAACTGTTGTGATGCAGTTTTGTACACCCATAATTACAACATTGTTACTGATATTTAAACACTGTTTTCAGATCTGATTTTTGTAAGAATAAAGTAGAAACGGCCCTTTAAAGTGGGAGCTTATTTTTCCTTAGAGCGACTGGCAGAGAGAGAGAGAGAGAGAGAAAATGCGCAATATGCATAAGTGGGACAGCCGATGTTTAGTTTAGATGTTTAGAAGTGTATAATTCATGTACAATTTTAATATCATGAATATTTCATTTGTTTTCTATCATTACTGTAGTTATAGTGTCTAAAAATCATTATGAAACCCTGTAAAGCACCAGGGGTGGTGAGGCAAACTCATCTCTTTTGTTTTGTTAATTAATTTTACAAATTAATATTAAACATTAAGACGGATTATATGTAACATTATTGAAAGTTTTATTGTAAATCAAAATTAAGATACAGATTTAATATTTAAATATAAAATTAAGTGTACTTTTGTTATTTTTTGTTTTCTGACACATAACATCAATGTAAAAGTTCAGCAATTATAGTTGACAAATTTTCCCACTCAAACTAAACAAACTAATACTGTGTCTTAATCACACAATCAAATACCACTAGAAGGTACAGAACAGTATATAAGAACGCGATTCTTATATACTGTTCTGTACCTTTAGTGGTATACTGACCAGGTTTCCTACTAGTGTTAATCTTTACTTAAAAAAAAAACCTACCTGTAACCTACTAAAAACTGTTTTTGGATTTTCTACTTTAGTAACTTCTTTTTGAATGTAAGGTCAAAGTTTCCTATCAAAGACACAGCTACTGCCAAATAATCACACCATTGCTGGAAAGTTTCTAAAATGAATCATTAGTGGGTTTAACATTGCTGTGTATGAAATCGCTTAAACATTTACTGTTCAGGTCTTTGTCTATTGAAATATTTTTGAAATGATTCTTTTTTTCAAGTAACTTAACTCAGATAAGTTAGATGTTGAAGGTGCCATAAGCAAGATTCATCCAAATTGGTCAAAGTGAGGTTTTTAATGGGTAAACTGGTGGAACTTTACACCATATGAGAAGCTGAGGAATCTATCAAATGACTGACAAGAGAAATAATTTTTAAAACATATATACTGCACCTGTATAATAGCGGAAACTTTATACAAGTTGGCAGGTAGACAACCTTAAGAAGCATTAAAGTTCCAAATATTAAATCACAAAAGCTGTAAGTACACAGAAGAGTTTATTGTGTGCTTTTCACATCATCCAACTACTCATTTTTCATCTTGCAATGTTAGAAAAAAAACTATTAATCAGCAAAAAAACAAAGCATGTGTTAAATAAAAAAGAAAAAAGAAATAAATACCAGTGTTAAAAAATAAACAGTAATATTCAGTTAATTAATTTATTTGTTCAGCAGATGTTCAGACTGGTCCCAAAATAAGAAAAGAATTGGAAAGCAGGTAAAACAGCAAAGTTAAAACAGTGCTATAAATAAGTAAATAAAAATTTCCAGCCCTGTTCATAATGCGCCCTTGTTGACTCCCTCAGGCGACTCAAAATTCGTCAAAACTTTCATTGCAATGCACTTTTCCAAAACAAACTTACCTCATAGTTCGCTAACTAATAAAAAAATAAAAATAAATGTAAAAATTCTTAATTAGCCGTGGCCTAGTGGTTAGGGAACCGGTCTCGTGGCAGTAAGGTCACGGGTTTAATCCCCACCCTGGGCAAGACATGACTGAGGTGCCCTTGAGCAAGGCACCTAACTCCCCCAACTGCTCACCGGGCGCTGTGGTTTGGGACTGCTCCCTGCTCCGCTCAAGTGTGTACACTGCCCCCTAGTGTTCACTGGTGTGTGTTTCACTGCACGGCTGGGTTAAATGCGGAAGTCACATTCCTCTGTGTGCAAGCACAGTAGGCAAGTAGTTCACTTTCATCTTTCAAATTAATACACTTGCTAGTGCTCCAAAAAGGGTAATACTCTGGTATTTATCTCCTATCTGGTAATTATTTTTGAAAGCAAAATCTTAACAGATATATACTGTGGTGTTAAATAGCTAGCATAAGAGATGTATTGCTAACTATAATTTAGTAATATATTTAGTAATAAAATAGTTATTTCATGAATTGCCTTTAAAATCTATAAACATATTAAGCTGTTAGGTAGCTAGCTTGCTAAACAATATCTATTTGATTAGCTAGCTATTTCACATGTTAAATATACTCAATTAACTCTCTGGTAATTTTGTTTAAAAAAAATCCTCCAAATATTGTACATGGCAAGTCAGCTAGCTGTATACATAGATATTGTAAATACAGTAGATATAAAAAGTCTACACACACCTGTTAACATGGCAGGTTTTTGTGATGTAAAAAAAGACAAAACGAACCCTTTTACGGAAAGAAGAAAAAACTAAACCCAATAGAGGTTGCATAAATGTGCACACATCTTAAAATTAGAGATGTGGCTGTGTTTAGAAATTAACCAATTACATTCAGATTAGCTGTTCTAGTCAAATTTGCCCCACATGTACTTAGTTACATCTTACAGCCAACGCCACAGTCCACAGAGTGCTTGCAAACCATCAAAGAGATCTCATTGTTGAAAGAGAGATATACCATGGAACACAGTGGAGACAGTCATCAACAAGTGGATAAAATATGCCACAACGCCATTTAAAAACGGACATCCCTCTAAAACTGCTGAAAAGGCAAGAAGAAAACTTACCAGGAGGCTACCAGGATAATTAAAAAAGCTGCAGTAATTTGGGAAGTACTGGTTGTGTATTATAATTGACAACAGTTTTCTGTATTCTTTAGATGTCTGGGCTACGGAGCCCGTAAAGGGACATGAAAAAAGAAAAAAAAATCTGAATATGTTTTGTGTGCGCACGAGAAACTTTGAAGCACTGAAACAGGAAGCAATTGCAGTTGTATTTCCTGTTATGATTGTAGGGTACTTGTAGCATGGCGGCAGCAGCAGAGGAGGACACCTCTGAGCCACAATTTACTTTTCTTAGAAATCGAAACATTGCAAACCATGCTACAATCGTAACAGGAAGTACAACTGCAATTGCCTCCTGTTTCACTGCGTCAAGATTTTACAGTGCGCACGCGAAAGTATCTCGCATGCACGCTAAATATGTTCAGATTTTTTTCTTTTTTCGTGTCCCTTTACGGGCTCCATACTGGGCTGTTGGGTAATCTGACAAAAAAAAAAAAAACAAAAAAACATCCAAGCCTGGCTACACTTTGCAAAAACCTACATGTCTGCCAGTAGCATATGGAAAATGTGTTATGGTCTGATGAGACCAAGGTTGAGCTTTTTGGCCATAATTCCAAAAGGCATGTTTGGCACAAAAACAACACTGTCATCAACATCACTAAAAGAACACAATACCCACAGCGCGGTGGCAGCTTTGGGGTTCGTTTTGTTCAGCTGGACCTGGGGCTTTAAGTCAAGGTGGAGAGAATTATTAACAGTTTAAGTATCAGTCAATGTTGGCACAAAACCTTCAGGTCTCTGCTAAAAAAAGCTGCAGATGAAGAGGAATTTCACCATTCAGCAAGACAATGAGCTAAAGCATACCTCCACATCAACAAAGAAAGGCTTCACCGAAAAAGCTCTCAGTCAGAGTTTAGACCTTGTTTCAAATAAAAATCTTTGGGGTGACTTAAAAATGGCTGTGCAAGGTAGATGCCTTCAGAATCTGACAGATTTGGAGTGCTTTTGCAAAGGTGTGGGCAAAAATGGCTTTTTTTTTTTACATAACTTTACTTTTTATATCCACTGTATATATTAGCTAGCTGGCTAAGAAGTTCCATTTGACTGTAAGCAAATGTAACGGTTTTAAAGGCTTCTTCTGTATTTTTGTTTTGCCATTTTGAGATGGACTGCTTTAGACTTAGACCATAGGTCATAACCCTGCAGTCTACACTCTCACACTCAAGCAGTCATCCAACAGTCATGTAACAAACTCCATTCTAGAAAAAATGTTATAGAAAGACATTTAGAATAGCTCAGGGGATTCAACCAAGGGCGCGTTAAAAACGGCAGAGCACCATATTTGAAACTTTGTTTGTATGCGGTCATGTTAGCTAACATATGCAGCTCAAAGCTTGTGCACCTCAATGTTGTCTTTTTTATGAATGCTGCAATGAAACTTACAGTTCTGAAAAACTGACCAAAAATCTACAATCAGGCAATTTACAGACCAGAATACGATACAGGTCGTCTGTACTTTAAGGGTGTACACACACTAGGCACGGTTGCCTTGTACCATGCCGGAGTATGATTGTACCCCCTCCCTACTGCCTCGAACATGCTTACGTGTTAACAGTGTGACTTTTTTTGTGTTGGAGAAAGGCACACTTAAACAGCACAATAAACTTCACGGTTGCACTTTGTTGGAGACGTTATTTTTAGGCACGCTGACACGCAGCCCTTTCGTACACCTTATAGATTTAACGATTATGCAACTCTGTTTAATAGGACAGTTGCATACTTGACATCAGGATTTCAAGTTTTGTGCTCAGGCATGGTCAGCGATCGCACCAGACGTGTACCGCACGCCAGTCCAACCTCTTCAAACAAGTCGAACAAACCAGACTTTGTGGTCAAACTTGCTTGAACCCGATATGGGTCACGAAGTGCGAGTAAGACCATCTCAGTGTGTGTATACAGCAGGTTTGGAAGCATTCCATAAATTACTTCAGACTAATCGCATTAACCTTTGCTGATAACCATGTAGACGATTGTGAAGCCAACGAGTGCAGTGATTGTTACAGACATGTCTAATTAACACTGTGATCTCTGCTGGTTATTTTAAGCGAGCAGGGGAATAGTGCAAAATAATAATAATAATAATCACCTTCAAATATGGAGTTCCAGACAAGGCATCAACAATCCTGGAGGCAAAGTACAACTTCTTAAGTTTTCATCTAGAAATGATACAAAACTGCTACATTCATTAACCTGTGGTGCAAATACTTGTGTACTTGACTCATCCACAATTGAATGTCCTTTAACGTTCTACATTCGTCCCCGAAAGATGCGACAAATAGAATGCTTCATTACAGCAGGTCAAAATAGCAACCGATATGTGATGATTAGTCAGCAGGTCTGGAATGTTCTGAGGCGAACTGACTTCATGGTGTGGATGTGAATCAAGAATCAACAGTAATAACCAGCGATTTAAGCCAGAATTATCGGAAAACGTACCAAGAGCTCAAGGGTTTACACAGTCCCAGGACGCAAACGGCACTTCTACGCGAGACTAGAATTTCAGAATATTCCCCACGCTTATTAGTTTTGCTTTGCTTGCTAGTGTTAGCATGGTTGACCACCAATTTTTGGCTTAAAGTGTCCATGAAATAAGCTTTTTACTCTTGAATTGATCTGTATCTTGAGACCGGAAACCAAGGCAAGTGTCTCGATCCATCAAATAATCCAAAGCTAGATTTGACGACAGGTTTATTAGCTAGCTATTTACATTTACAATCTTTCAAAGCTGTTCAGTCTTTATGTTTTTATAGCAAGCTGAAAAATGCTAGCCAGGGCTAACAGGGTTTACACATAGCCCACCCCACTGAACGTAACATTTCGCTGATATACGCAAGGCACGCAAGAGTAGCTTTTCATTTTCAAGGGCACTTTGAAGCCAAAGATAAATCTCTTAGTTACACGACATGATTAGCATGTTAATGTGATAAACGTACATGCAGTGGTTCGTTCATGCTAGCCTGAACACTATAGTTTCTACTTGCCATGGTATCAGTTGGCAACCAAGTCGTGCAGTTGTTAGTGTATTAGCGTTAGCATGCTGGGAATGGTGAATTCATTAGCGGTAGTGGTACTTCTGAAGTTTCTTCATCCAGTCTTGCCTGGATTAGCATCAGAGCACTTCGGTTTCAATTCTAGCCACAAAGTGCTAGTGGTAGGAATAAGCAACCAAGAGGCGGCGTGTTCGTTGTATTGGCATTGCTCAGGTTCTGTCGATCATTAAAGCTAGCCTTAATATGGTTTTGTACTGAATACTTTTAAAGGCTAGCATTAGTTAGCACATTCGGTTTTCCTGCTTGCGTTGCAGTTAGCATGCCTGCATTAAGAGTGCTGGATTAGTTGACAGAGTTTTTACTGGCCAAAGGTAGAAGTTAGTAAAATCACACACTGAGGATTTTACTCCCACCCAGTGTCGAGTCTCCGTACACGGACCCTCTGCTTGTAATGATATTCCTTCAGGTGCTCCTTGAGGGCGTTGGGGATGGGCAGAGCGCTGATGCCGTCATATGTTGTGCAGCTGCTGATGACGGCGCGACAGATGTGCTGGAGGCTGAACGGCCGTGTGCGATGGATTGGGTTTGAAAGCAGCGGCTCGAAGAACATGCACGAGTTGGGGTCCTTGTAGTGCTCCAGCAAGCCTGTGACTGTGGGTGCGTGGAACACGCTGGGGTCGTGCACATCAAAGCTGAAGTTGTGGTTCCACTGCTCGATACGGGCGTGCAAAGAGCGGCCGTAGCGCCGGAAGCTGACGGAGAATAAGTAGTCCTCCTGGGCCGAATCGCGAAGAAGGAAGGTTCCCTCGGGCTTGCCTTCCAGGAGCGTCTCGGCCTCGTAGCGATCCATGACCCCCCAGTAACATGGCAGATTGGTGATCTGGAGCAGGTCAGGCACTAAGCAGTGGATGTAGTCTATCTGTGTGTGGGCACGATGGTGGCCATCTTGAGGTCTGAACTGCTCTGTTGTCACCAGAGATCCTCTCGTCAGGGAACATGGTGAAGATGAGGAAGAATCCGAATCTGGATGGGACTCAGTAGAAAAGGATGGGGCGGATCCTGAGGAAGACGCGACAACCTCGTCTAAAGTGTCCAAGCAGCTCTGAAGAAGCAGTTGGTGGTGCTGTTGCTGCCTCTGCAGCATGTGCTGCTGTTGCTGTAGAGTAGCTCGGTCATCCCCGGCCAACTCGTTCATTCCATGAGCCAACTTGGGCCCGAGCTTGTACAGCGGGTTGATCTGTGCGGTTACTTCAAACGTGTGGATCTGTGCATTGGGAGGCGGGTCGACGCCTTGTTCGATGCTGATCCTCCGTCTCTCTCGCAAGCGGTCGTCCTCGTCCTCGACTACAGAGGCTGAGGAGGAAGAACATCCCGACGCCCACGCCCCAGAGCCAGAGAAAGTGTCGAGTACGGGCGGTTGGGAAATCGGAGCTGTATGCTGCTTAATAAGATACCATTTCTGTGCTAGCTCTGAGCCAGGTGGAAAAGGGCAACTGTCCAACATCAGTTCACTCAGATGGATCTTTCTCCGGGAAGAAGCTGCAACCGGAGATGCTGAGATAACCTGCCCTGAAGGAGAAGGTCCACTGTGAGTCTTGATTGGAAAACACTGGCCTACAGCATCCTGAATCTTCTGTCTGAGGGTACGACTGCCACTGGAGGACTTGCTGCTGGTCTCAGCCTCAGCCTGTTCGTCGTTTGGAGCGTTTTGAGAGATCCTGGCTGAGACTTTCTCGGTCAACGAGGATGCAGGAGAGCTGAGGACTTGGCGCCACCGGCGCTCACGGAATGAAGATCCTCCATTTCCAGGTCCGGGTTCCAGCCCATTTAGGAGATCGCCGTATTCAAACCCGTCACTTACCGGCCGATCCAATGCCATTTCGTGAGCCAATCGGCCTTTCCTTTTACCCCTGCCACCTTTTCGCCTCCCTCCTTCCTGCCGTTCCTCAGAGCGGCTCTGGCGCACTTTGGGACGGGCACCCCGTTCCCTCTCTTTCCCACGATCCCCTGCATCTCCGGTCGACATTATTCATCAGATTTTAGTCTCCGTGGTGAGCGAGAGGTAGATCAACAATAGTTGTCGCTATGGTGACGAACGATAACCTGACAGACAGAATAAAGGCCTCTTGAATGTTGCGGGCATGTTGACGCAAGTCTCGAACTTTACGTTTACACCAAGTTTACTGGATAGTGCTGGAGTGTCGGAGTGGGCGTGGCCTTTTCTGTCGATGCTGTTTCTAAAAGAAAAACAACAAACAAACAAAAAAACAAGAAAACAGGAAGTAGAATTTAGGTACATTTGGTTGGTCAACACAAACAGAACTTTTGTTTTCTGTGTAAGATTTGTTCACCTATATTTATTAATTTTAAATATGTATGTTTTTATTTTTGATGAAAAAAGGATAGTAAAATTAATTTTAAAACAACCTTTAACACAGGCTAGCTTGCTAAACCAGGCAGCTTGTTAGTTACTGCTTAACATCCTACTACACTATAATAAACCCATAAATCTGACACTTTATAAAACTCTGCTGAATAAATAATGCGCTGTTAAAATTATTTTTTAACATAGCTACCTACCATTTATCTGCGGTTAGAATTCACCGGAAAACTCTACTGTCCGTTAAAAGACACGCAGCAAGCAGGCATGAAGAATAACGGCCGTATCCGATATGCCTCTGGTCCTCGTGTTTAGTGCACTACATGAACTGCGGAAGCCATTGTTACCAGGCCCAGACAGTAGGGACTGAGCGGTCATTCAGGACACAGCCGATGACGCTCCACGCGTCAGCTCCACAGCTCACTACCGGCTGTTTTATTCACGTATATTTCTTTACAAACACAACAACATCGTATGAATATTGACTACTATTGTGTTTTTTAATGTTATAACAATACAACCGAGACAAAACTCGTGAAAACACTTTCCATGGACTGTATACGTCACAACTATGCAGGCTCGTGTTTCACAGCGCCGTGTGTCGGTCGGAGGACTCGGTGTAGTATCATATCGGGCACCGTGTACAATTCTCTGTTGACGTTGCTCTGTAGATGTAATCCGATTGGTTGGATTTGAAGAAGGCGCTCGCTGATTGGACGACACGTTGTGCGTGAGGTTTAACGTAAAATGCTATTTTGGTGTTTATTTTTATATTTAGCAGTAAACAAAAAGTATATTAAAAAAAGTAACGATGTTCAGGTAAAAGAAATAGGTAATAAATTAAAGCTGAGTAAACTCATTTTAGCGTTGGTGAAAGACGAATAAAGCTGTAAAATCTTTTGACACACGTTATATCCGGTTCCCGGAAGAAGAAAAAAAAAATCCGTACCACCGAAGAAGAGCTCGCATTGTTTTGTTTTCGACTCAGGAAGCTAACCTTGCTCAACCCCCGAGTTTTGGCTAAAACCTCACGATTCGCGTTCTCTTGTCCGATTAATCGATACAAATGATCCGGATCATATCGAGCCAGCTTTCTCTACATGTCTGTTTTTATTTACAGTGCCTCTGTATAAGTTTATTGTGTTTGAGACGCTAGTTTTTTTTAGCTTAACGAGCTAATTAGCCGAGTGTAATGCTAACGCGTCTGGGTTAGCATAGTTCGTTTAGGAGTGTAGTTTAGTCCGTGTCGAATATTGCTCTAGAAATCTCCACTCAGTGTGTTTTTAATACATTTATCACGTTTAGCGGGTGTTTTAGCGGCTTTTTGCAACCTTGACGGGTTTGTTTAACAGATCTGCGTTAGAGGTGAGTTATTTAAGGACGTACAAAAACTCATCTATCTCTCCGTCTTCTCTTTCCCGCCATCTTTTATTTCTATAAGCTATTATACGTGTTGATTTGTCAATGTGATTAAATATACACACACAGTGTTTTAGTAATGAATTGTATCCGAGTTATAGTATGTTTTATGTCTATACACTCTGGACCACCTTAAAACGGTCCCATTTGAGTCCAAGTCCTTGTTATATAGCTGTACCTGTATGTATATATATATATATGTGTGTGTGTGTGTATATATATATGTACTATAGCCTGTATATATTTGTTTCTTTCTCCTGTAATACAGATCATCAGGATGGTGTGTGAGCTGCTGCTGTCCTCAGTCTGGTTGCTGTTTGTGGTTTTCTGGGTGGAGACCATCAGCGTGTGGCTGTTCCTCTGTCTCTTCTACCAGGACAGGGCTTTCTATCACTGGGGTGACGGGTGAGTGGGTTCGGTGTATCCATGAACCTGGGGGGTGAACACGGTTTTGCACACACAATTGGGAAACCTGCTTCGTTTACCCAGCTTGTTAGGTATGTGTTGAGCCACGCCCCTTATTTAAATAATTTGGATCTGTTTAGTCCCTGTGAATAAGCTGCCAGTACTATAATGTAAACCCACACTGTTACTGTTACTATTGTTGTTAGGGTTGCTAGTATTGAATTGAATCACTGTCTTCTGACCAGTGGAGTTTTACCTCTGTAGCGCTTTTAACAATAGGCCTCGTCCCAAAGCAGTTTTACGGAGATCAGAAATCCAGATTTATATACGTTTTATCCCTGATGAAAAGCCGGAGGCGACAATGGCAAGGAAAATCCCCCTGAGGGGGCAGCCGTGGCCTAGTGGTTAGGAAACCGGTCGTGACCGGAAGGTCGCAGGTTCGATCCCCACCCAGGACAAGACACGACTGAGGTGCCCTTGAGCAAGACATCTAACTCTCCTAACTGCTCCCCAGGCGCCGTGGTTTGGGGCTGCCCCCTACTCCGGGCAAGTGTGTTCACTGCCCCCTAGTGTTCACTGGTGTGTGTGTTTCACTGCACGGATGGGTTAAATGCGGAGGTCACATTCCTTCTGTGTGCAAATACAGTAAGGCAAAATAGTTCACTTTCTTTACCTTCACTTTCAGAGAAGTCAAGATGAAGAAACATTAAGAGAAACCAGTACTAATCCAAATTCAGGGTCAGGTTTAGACTGTCCACATGGTTCAACCTCAGCAGAAGTGAGTGTTATTGAGTAGATGAGATTCCAATCAGATATGGCATCAGGCAGGTCCGAGGAGAGGGACGAGTCAGGAATTGGGATCACTGGTATCTCCTGGTGCGCCAGACATACCAAGTGTAGTTTGAAGCAGCCCTGGTTACCACTAATGTTTTCTGTTCTGTTCTTTCCTTTCACAGGGTGTTTGCTGATGATCCTGGTCAGATGCTCTACATGCTGAGCAGGTAAACATCTACTTTAGTCACTGGTTCACTTACAGGTGTCTGGTATATTAGACAGCAAGTGAACAGTTGGTTCTTGAAGATGAGGTGTAGGAACTTAAGTGACCAAATTGTGACGTCTAGACGCCTGGGTCAAATCATGTCCAAAACAGCAGGTCTAGTGGGGTGTGTCCCAGTATACAGTGATTAGTGCTCGACAAAATGGTCTAATTAAGGCCTGCCGGTATACCGGTGATGGGCAGCCAAGACTCACTGGTCCGATCTCAGAGAAGGATCTGTTGCTTTTAATACCACAGAACACCTTCAGAGGTCAGAGCCGCTTGTATTCTATCTCATCGGTGCGTTATTTTTTTTTTTTTCCCCTCACAGACAAGATCGCTCCGTCCACACCCAGACCTGAACTTGCGGCCTCGTCGTCAGCTGGGAACGCCAATCAACCAACAAGCTGGGGAGGACGAATGGCTTCCAGTCCGACTGCTGCCGCCTTTGAACAATCTGCGCCGTGGCTAGCGATGGAGAATTAGCGCCGAGCTTGCGGCTGAGCGCACATTCTGTGTCGGTTGTTATAAAGGGAACTCGTATTAGGTCTCTCACTTTGTCTCCTCTTAAAGGAGCTTTCTTCTTGGGAAAAAAAAAGAAAACGCAGCTACTCAGTGTAGCAAAGATGCTAAAATGCATATCCATCCTCTGGTTTTTAATCTCGTGTTCTTGGTGGCTGTGATTGAAGCAAACGTTTTTCCAACTGCCTCGATTCTGTTTGCATTTCCTCACTTTACCTCGTCTCGTTTAGGCGCATGCTTCATATCACCATGAGTTACGGCGGGGTGTTTCAGTCTGTCCGGTGGGATGTGTCAGTTTTTCATGAGACATCCGACATTTTTTATTTTATTTTTTTAAATTTGTATCACTACGACATTCGGCCTTAAATGCAAAGCCAATAGAGATTTATTTAAATGATACGTGACCACACGTGCAACGCAACTGTGAATGTAGCCTCAAACATGCAACAGATGAAGCCCTATAATGACCGTAATACACCTTAATGACATTCCACTACCTAAATGGACAAACACGCTTTATGACTGTTTGCACTACCACAGCTTTTAAATACTTATGTTTGATAAATTTTCTGTCAGGTTTGTCCAGTAGTGAGTCAGGTCTTTGATTCAGCTTCAACATAAAGAGTCAATTCACGTATGTGAGTTTTTATTTTTAGGTATTCTTCGGTATCTAGAATATTAAATTTAATAAGATGAATCGTACAGCACAATAATGTTTAAGAGTCGATTCACTTTTGTTTCTCCTTTCTGATTTTATAATTAAATAGATTTTATAAAATGCGGTTTATTGTAATGTTATTTCGTTGATTTTAAACAATTTCAGCTGTATTTAGGTGATGAAAAGACATTACAAGCTATTACTAGTATCAGAAATATCAGAGTCGTTTGGGACTCGACTCTTTTTAGTGAGTTGAGTTACATAATCTGATTCAATAAAAAGAGTGGGAAAATTCTTACCCCCCACCTCCTGCAGCTGATGAAAGAACGGGGGCGGGGCTTACTGCCTGAGGTAAATAATGTGTGAAATGAGCTGTTAGCATTTAGCTTCTTCTGTATAACTGAACCACCTGCTGCTGTTCAGTCCTGTTTATTTTTTAAATATATGTTTTAAGTGTGAACAGACTCAACTTCCAAAGTGAGTTTGTGTACTTTATTCTTTTTAATCATCATTTATCATAATACTTTTGGAAACAAAAAAATAACGCTACCCAAAAATAATATTTTTGTCTTATCACACATCTCTGTAAAATTCTCTGTAAAAACCAACTAATTTGTTTTTATTTTTGAATGTAGAAATCTTGTGTATATACGCTATTTGTTTCTTGCCAAATTTCCCAAAAGTATCGCATCACAGTGATTGTTGTTAAAATGGTAGCGTTAACTAGCGCACCATCACATTTAAAATGGTCTCTCTATCTATCTGCAACCCTCCGCTCACAAAAAAAACCAACACAAACTCACCAATCCATAATCCTGAATTTATTAAATGTGTCTCGAGAATAAAAATAATGTTGAAAGGAAGTATAACGATCGCTGGCACCAGCGGAGTGTACGTAGCTAGTGGAGTTAGCTAGCGCGTAAATTATGCGAATTAAAACTGAATAGCGTGTTGTTTAATTTGCGTTAACTAGCTAGCGTTACGAGCTATTGACATTATTCGACATACACCGAAAAATGCTGGGCAGCCGAAACACCTATGTCCAGACAAGCTACAGTCGGTACAAGGCAGTTACTAGTGTTGACCGTTGGGTTGAGATGATCCAGAGAAACCATACCGCTAATTTTAAGATGAAAAAAACTATAAGTATGAACCAGCTCTAAATTGTTTTTCTAGTTGTTTTACCCTCTGAATATTTGGGATTTCAATTTCTTTTTTGTTCTGTACAATAAACCAACATGTTGTACACATGAATCATCTTTGTGGTTGTGTTTGTTATAAAATGAAGTCATTTAGTTTTAATTTTTGGTCATAAAACGGCCATGTGAAAGCGATCTACTCATTTGATCACAAGAAATTGACGTACACTAGGTGGCAGTGAGCAACCCTGACCTGCAGCGCCCAGGGAGCAGTTATGGGTTAGGTTCCCTGCTCAAGGGCTGCTCCGAAATGGCATACTTGAATACTACCAACTAGTTTGGAGCGAGCGTAGTATGCAAGCGTGTAGTATCGGACGCACTCAATCTGCCATCTTAACAACGACCCTTGACCCATGACGTCACACCAGTTAAGTTCCCACACAATTATTTAGTTTAATTCACTTTAAATTTAGTTTGTAATTAAAAATGTTAC
>JAOVVF010000048.1:6646748-6669472 GCA_028565595.1 Duopalatinus emarginatus
ACACACACACACACACACTCTCTCTCTCTCTCTCTCTCTCTCTCTCTCTCTCTCTCTCTCTCTCTCTCTCTCTCTCTTTCTTTCTCACACACACACACACTTCAGGGGAGCGACCCTCCTCCTCCTTCGCGATGCAGGGATTCAGAGCAGTGAATAGCGGCGCTTTAACACACACGTACACACTCATACACACTCACACACTTTCACACATACACACCGAGAGCACTGAGAACAGACAGAGTGTGTGAGGAAACCACAGGACATTAAATAAAACCGTTTAAACCGTTTAAGCTCGGATGCTAACGGCGAGGCCTCGGCTGACACACAGGCTAACTAACTAACACACACACACACAGAGAGAGCTGCTAGCGTAATTAGCCTAGCCTAGCTTAGCCTATCGTAGCTTAGCATAGAGTCTCCTGGAGCTGCTTTGTGGATTTCCTCATACCGGTAAACATTAAAATTCTTCATTTATTTGTTTTATTGACTCAGAAATGTTTGTGTAGTGCAGTATTTCGGTTTAATTGATGCAGTTTGTCAAGTCTGTCCAGCTAAGCTAGCATGCTAATGGTTGTCACTGAGTAGCATTAGCATTAGCCTGTGTTAGTTAACGAGTTTGTCTTGTGTTTCTGAATGCATTCTTTATGTCTGTTGACTTTTATGTTTTTTTGAGTCACCTTAAACATGAAAATAATGTTGAAGCTAATTTCCCGCGGTTAGTTTTGCAGAGAAGCGCTCGGTGCGCGATTAGCACACAGCGGGCCGTTAGCATGCGCTGTTAGCCTGTTAGCACAAAAACGAACGGAACAAATGATTCACACTGATTTATTCACGTCTTTCTGACACCAGGATCTCGAAGATATGTTTTCCGTAATACCCAGAGTACACCCCAATACCTGCAGTCTTTTATTCTTGCATTTTAAAGCGAACATTTTGTTTAAATGTCGTTAATATTTGATGCTAACGCGTAGCTAAGGCGTGCTAGCCAGCAGGCTAACAGTCAAGGCGTTCGGTCTCCTTGGCAGCGGCTAGCCTTAGCTCATTAGCATCGCAGGGTTTAAACTTTGTTTTTTAAGTGTGTGTAAAGATGCAAAAATACGCAAGTTTAGACCGTTTTGTTTTTACTTTTTATATTGAGTAAACCGTGTGAAATGAAAAGAGGTGGGATTTAGAGTTAGCATGCTAAGTCGTTGGCGTTTGTGCGCCTGTGTGTTGGTTTGGGTTTGAATTATTGGTGTAAAGTAACACAAAAAAATATAAATTCACGCCCAAAGTCAGATATTTGTTAACTTATTTATTGAGTTAAATAAAAATAGCTTTGATTTTACATTGCAGTTATGTTAAAGTAACTAATGTTGAGTTAAAGGGAGGGGTGTCCTGGATACATGTCAGAAAAAAAAAACCATGTTGTTGGATGAATGGAGCCCAGCCCTCTACAAACATCCACACACACACACACACACACACACACACGACCGCACAAATTCGCTGGAATCATTTATCGTCATTTATGATCATGCCGTAGCGACATGTTACGCTAATTAAGAAGCGGCGTCGCCTCAGAGCATGGCTTGGGCACACGCCCACACCTGTGTTATCTCGTGAGAAAGGTTGAACACCGGCCAACGTGCTCACGGCAAGTCGAAGTGAACTATCGGCGTCTGAATGAGGCAGGATAGCGAGTACCAGACGTTTCTGTTTCTGAAAGTTGTGCGAGCGTTTATAAACATTCGTCGATCCACAGTGTCATAAGAGGCGTTACTGCTCCTTGCGTCCAGCTAGAATTGTCTCATTAATAGAATTGGATCCTCTGGTCCACCTAAACACCCCATTGATACATTTCGGTGCTCTGTGACCATTTATGGGCTCCATGCAGCCCTACAGTGACAAGATAATCCAGCAGGGTAATGCACCGTATCATTGGGCTCATGTTGTCCAGAATGGGTTTGAGGGACATTCTGAACAGTTCTGATGAATGCTATGGTCTGGACCTTCACCAGATGTGTTAGAGAGGTCCATTCACACCATTTACAACTTGTGGAAGCGATGCACTTTGCAGGACTAGAGAGGGACACATGACTAGTTCCTGTCACATGACTTTTGGCATGTTAGGGTATAAAAATTTATAAGTGAAAGTTATTTCTCACAGAAAGGCTGGAGTAAGAGAATTGTTCTCGATTATATTTCAGTATTTTTATACATCAGAACACAAGGTGTTTCAGTGCCATGTCGGCTGAATAGGCAGAATACAACTGCAAAAAAAAAAATTGCACTGAATGTGTATAAATTAATTTTAAATTAACATTTTTGTTCTTTCTTATTAGTGTAAATAGGCATGGGTGTGGTCAAATGTTGTTCTGCATCCCGCCACCAGAGGGCGTTAGATAAGGTTTGCCTTCACCTTTTACTCGTCCGATTTACTTTTATATACAGTCGATATTGGCGAACCGGACAGAAGCAACTGTTTCTTAACTACTATACATGACCCAGACGAGCTGCGTAGTCATTTGTAGCGTGTTAATCAAATTCATTTAGCAATCGACTTAAATTATAAACAATACCAGACTATGTGAAATTAACACGTCAGCAACTTGGCGAAGGTTTTTTTTTTTTAGCTAGCTGAGGGCAGTATTCCAGTGCAGCAGAAGGCTGTGTCCAAAATATCATACTGGGATCGATTATCAGACCACAGTGTGCTGTGTTCGCACACCTCGCAATGTTTCCCCATGTAGTATGTCATCCAGGGACATTTCTCATACTGTTTAACGAATACTACGGATTCTGAGACACTTCCCGTTCTCACGTACTGCTTCTGCATGTTATTCAGTATGGAAATACGCAGTTTTGGACGCGGCAGAAATAAATGTGTAGACGTGCATAATAAACAAATAAATACATAATAAATAAAAATACAGAAAAAATACATAATTTTTTTTTTCAGAAATAAATGTAGACATGCATAATTAAAAAATAAATATAGAAACAAGAAATGTGGAAATAAATACATAATAAATAAAATACGAAAAGCGTACATAAAATGTGTAGACATTATAATAAATAAATACAGAAATAAGTGTGGAAATAAGTACATAAACAAATACTGAAATAAATACATAAAAAAAAAGAAATAAATAATTGTGGAAATACATAATAAACCAATAAACCAGAAATACAGTGTAGAAATACATAATCAGATACAGAATTAAATAAGTGTAGAAATGTGTAATAAACAAAAAAAGACAAAAAACTAATTTTAGACATTTATTTACTAATTTATTAATTCACTCATTTTTTCATCTATTTACGCTCGTGTCATTTCTCACCCATAAGAGTTCACAGTGGCGCTCGCACGTTCCGGATGATCCGCACTGTTATCCTCCCATCCCATGTCTGACAAAAGCCCTGTTTGTTAAAGACACACTAATGCACAAGTTAAACAGCTGATCCAGAAGGACATCCTCAAAAACGAATACAGGAAGTGTGTGGGTTTCTTTTTTTTCACAGCAGCGTATCACCTGATCAAATATTCAGATAACAACGTTCACCAGTTCATTCTTAGCCATCATCTGGGTTTTTAAATGCACGGCATCTGGGAGAACCGGTCTAATGGCCCTGTAAAATAACACAAAACGGGGTTTATCTGTTGTCAGTGCCTCAGTGAGCATTGTTACTTCCAAACAGCTGGTTTAAAAAATCCCGGACAAAAACCAGGAACATACAGCTGTTGATAAAAATGTCGGCGGTGGCGGACCGTCAGAGAGCGAACAGAATTTTTTAGTTTGCTAATAATTGTTAATAATAATTGATCCGCGTTTACACGTTTTACAGATAGCTTCCTTCTCTCATTATGTTTAGTTGTTCCTGATCAGATAGTAAGACAGAACAGACACAAAACAAGCAGAAGTACAAGTCTATCCAATCTAATTTTAATTGACAGACACCTCAGCCAATGACTTGTACAGGAAAGTCTGCTTCGACACGACTAAGCTAGCAGCAGTAACGTTAACTTGCGCGGTAACAGTGCTGCGTTTTCAATTGTGGTGCCGAGAAAGTGTATGGCAGAAAAACACAAGGTGAAAAATATAAACATGCGAGTTTCGACAGTTTGCGCGCGTAAATATTCCTCCCACGTGCGTAAATGTGAAACTTGTGATTTGTCATCATATTGCACTCAAACCGCCTTTTTTGCATTCTTGATTTTTTCCCCCTTCTCGCGTGCCATGTGAATTACCCTCGAGTTTTTGCGCTCGAGTATTGGATGGGGTTGGTTTTGACAGTTTGTGGGCGGGCATTTGGTTTTTTTTTGACAGTTTGGGGGCGGGCTCATGGCTGTTTCTGTCAGCGAATGCTATTGGTTGATGGCTCCTGGTGTTGTGGCTAACCGCACAGTATCAACAGCCCTTCTCCAAAAGACAAACTGGCTTCTGAATCTGGATCTGGGAATACAGTGCTAACTTCAGTCTGCGAATAAAGAGCTAACTATGGAGCTAACGCTAACATCTGGATCTAGGAATAAGGAGCCAAACGAATCGGGAGCTGCGAGTAAGTAACCAACTTAAGCGTCGTCCGCCATTTTTATCTTCTGGAGAAGGTCTGTTCATACTGTGCAGCCAGCACAGTCTACCCTCGCGGGAGGAATATTTATGCACGCGAACTGCTAAAACTTGCAGGTTTATATTTTTCATCTTGTTTTTGCTCCCCCTAGTTTTGACATTGATCTGACGCCATAAAAATGGCACAACGGTGCAGAATTTATGCCACAGTAAAATTTGATAATGATATTCACTGTCCAGTTGCAGTCATGTACCGATTACGGGACGTGTCTGAGAAACCAGTCAGAGCAGTAATCTAGAAAAAATGGGTCCAAATACATGCTTTTCCATGCTAATAGTAAGTGAAGGCACTTCACAGGAGCAGGTAGTGTGTCTGAATGTGTAGTGTTAATCAAACAGTACGTGAAAGGTGACGTAACGCACCGGGGGACATTTGAAGTACGCGAACACGGCACACTTCGGTCCGATAATCTGCCTCATTTCAAGCTGAATACGACAGCTCCCTGTATACACAAAATATCACTGTTTCTTCATAAAGTAAACATCATCATCTGTAAACATCTGTTTATTTCTTCACTCTCTACAGGCTTGGTCAGGCTTGTCTTATCTAGCATCCTTGTAAGGAAGTGTAGAGAGAGGAACAGGAGGGTTAGGACGGGAACGCAGTGATGAGTGAATTTCCTCACATCAGCACTTGTGCGCGAGGGACGGTTTCGGAACGCCGGCGTTACCGGAAGTGTGTAATCCTTTCGGTCCAGCACGGGTTGTGTGTTTGCGAGCGTGTCCTGCTAATCCTGCGTGGAGAGTCGCTGTAGTCTGCACTGAGGTGCTCGTAGCAGGTGCCCGGCGAAGCCGATTATCTTTAAGTACGTTTCTAATCTGGTGTGTGTTAGAGGGATGGCGATGGTCATGAACGATATGGAAATGTCCTCGCGGTGCCGCTCAGCTCACCTCAGTGGAATGTGAGAATGATCAGTGGTTTGCTTTCAGACCCTCAAGAAGTTCTTCTGGGCCTGAATAATGAGCTTTGGTATCCTAGGTTTTGACTCAAAGCCCAATTTACTTGCTGTCTGTGTTGCAAGCCGGTTTCTTCTCACCACCCAAAATCATGCAAGCATTTAAGGTGTGGAATCATGAGGGAGCTCCTAGTACTGTAATGACCTCCTGGTTCCTTGAGTCCACTGTTATTAGGGATGAAGGGTTTTTTCGAAAACAGCAGGTACAAATAAAATGTCCATGAAGGCCAATTCTTCTAATGATCTAATCTAATGATCCACTTTGTGTGTTCTGCTTCTCCGTAGTTTCGTACCGTGGTCTCACTGTGGAGTCAGAAAGGTCTCGTCGTGAAGAATCATTCCCGGATTCCATCTCTTGCCTTTCCTCTGACCGGACTGACCCCTCGCCGCCAGCCCCCAGCGCCACTGGCCCTTCAATCGGGCCAGAACCATGTGAAGCTTTTCTTATGCTCCTGAGTGGACTGTAAGACTGTTGCAGTAACACCCCTGACCACCGGGGGGCCTTCTTTAACATTGCCCCCGTCCCCAATCGTACACTAAAGGCCACAGCGCCTTTCCTTAAACCCTCCCCCTTCCCCGAGAGGACTCCGTAAGGGTTCGCCATGATGTTCCGGGACCAGGTGGGGATTTTGACCGACTGGTTTAAGGGCTGGAACGAATGCGAGCAGACGGTGGCACTGCTGTCGCTGCTCAAGAGGGTTTCGAGGACCCAAGCGCGATTCCTCCACATCTGTCTGGAGCACTGGCTGGCCGACTGCACTGAGATACACTTACTGGAGGCCGAGGCCAACAATGCAGGTATGTTGTTCTTGATTTGGGTCGAATGCAAGTTACAAGAATAATGAGGCCTGGCGATGCCACAGACATCCCTGGTCTGGGAGTTTTAGGAGAGCAGAATTGGTCGCGCACTCTGGGTAGGAGGGGCGTCCTCGGTCCTCCTTATCAAAACCAGTGGACGTTTAGTTTTTTGGGGTAAAGCACACACAACCCATGATTCCCGTTCCCTCTGTCCTCGCAGGCATAGTGAGCCAGTGGCAGCAAGAGCCCAAAGAGAAGGCCGTGTCGCTGCTGCTCTCGCATCTCCCCCTGCTGCAGCCGCGCAACAGCGAGGCCAAATGCGAGTACATGAAGCTCCTGCAGCAGGTGCTGAGCCACACCATCGAGAGCAGCCTGTTCGTCGAGGAGAGCCGGCAGCTCCTCTCCTACGCCCTCATCCACCCGGCCACCACGCTGGACGATCGCACCAACCTGGCGCTCTGGCTCAACCACCTCGAGGAGCACCTGTCCGCTAGACCGCCACCCGGACCGTACCACCACCACCACCACGCCCGCCAAGGCTCGGACGAATGGACAGGTCCAGCCGAGTCCCTGGAGGTGGCGCATGCCTGGCACGACAAACCCCCATCCACGTGTAGCTCGCCTGCCGGCCAGAACGGGCACATGGCCTTTCCCGGTGCACCTGGAGTCCCCTCCCCTATCAACAGCACAGGTCAGCGGTGTGGCCAGAACGGTTTGGGACGCGTATTAACTTGTGGTAGTTGTTCTTAGCTCGTTGTTTTTTGCCCCCGTAGGCCTTTCTGGTCAGGTACAGCAGAGCTCAGCGACGCGCTCGATGTCCCTCGCTCCTGCCATCCCGCCAGGCTGCGGCAGCTCTGATTGGCTGGGCCAAGACGAAGTGTCTGGGCGCCACGGTGCGACAGGGCCTGAGCACGCGCCGCTCTCTCCACAGGGCAGCGTAGCTTCATCAGGCAGCGAGCAAACGGAGGACCAAACCAACACGCGGAACACGTTCCAGGAGGACGGCAGCGGCATGAAAGGTGACGTCCACGTCCTGTCACGTAAGTGCTGAAACCTGTTTCGCGACGCCTTGACGTGTTTGTGTGCGTGTGTCCTTAGACGTCCCGACATGGCTGAAGAGTCTCCGCCTGCACAAGTACGCGTCCCTGTTCTCCCAGATGACTTACGAGGAGATGATGGTCCTCACCGAACAGCATCTGGAGTCACAGGTCGGTGTTTTATTGATTCTTGTTGTGACGTATTGTGCTGTGCTTAAACAGATCTTGTTTAAAAAAAAAAAGAGATTTATTTATTTATTTTGTTTTAACAGAACGTGACCAAAGGAGCTCGCCACAAGATCGCGCTGAGCATCCAGAAGCTGAGGGAGCGCCAGAGCGTCCTCAAGTCTCTCGAAAAGGTACGACCCGTCCCGCACTCCTTTCCTTCGCATGCCGCGCCGCAATCTTTAACACCGCGCTCTCCCGTAGGACATCCTCGAGAGCGGGAACGTCCGGAACGCCCTGCAGGAGCTCCAGCAGATCGTCATCACGCCCATCAAAGCCTACACCCCGCCAACCGCCACCCAGAGAGAGGCGGAGCCTGGGGCCACACCCGCCAACAAGGCGGCCAACCCCCTGGAAGACAAGGACGCGGCTGGAGAGGGCTTCCAGAGCCACAACCCGCCGCCCTGTGACGGCGAGACCTCGGCCACGCCCATCTCGGAAGGAGACATTCCCGGGCAGTTTACACGAGTGATGGGGAAAGGTGGTGATTTACGTACATAAATAAATAAATAAAACACGGTACTCAATACGCACAAGCACAGCGTTGGTGAAGGCGTGTGTGTGTGTGTGTGTGTGTGTTTCAGTGTGTACGCAGCTGCTGGTGTCGCGGCCGGATGAGGAAAACATCAGCTGCTACTTGCAGCTCATCGAGAAGTGTTCGGCACATGAGGTAGTTTGATTTATATGGTGTGTGTGTGTGTGTGTGTATACAGGTGGTGGCTCGACAATGGTAAAGAGAGTCTGTGTGTGTGTGTCTTTTAGGCGTTCACAGAGACGCAGAAGAAGCGCTTGGCATCTTGGAAGCAGCAGGTGCTGAAGCTGCTCCGCCTTTTCCCACGGAAAGCCATGCCGGACATGCCCGGGTACCGACAAAAAGGGTCTGTCTCCTTCACTCGCTCCCTTTTTCTCCTCATCCTAGTGCACGTTTAGTGTCTCGGGTCTTATTCCAACCCAGCTCTGGTGCCTTTTTTTTTTTTTTTTTTTTTTTTTTGAGTCACTTTTAATTATAGGTGCACTTAGTGAATTAAAAAAGAAACGCTCTGTGTGCAGGTGGGCGTACGGTTCGAACTCTTTGCCCACAGCAGGCTCTGTGGGCGGAGGCGTGTCTCGGCGAGGACAGAGACAGTTCCCCCTGCCCCCTCGCGGAGCCGCGCTGCCCAGCCGCATGGGCATCCTCACGCATTCTCCCCGGCACACGCTCGCCAACCAGCCGGCCCTCAGCGCACAGGGCAGACAGGTCGGTGTGCGTTTCCTTGTGTCTGCTTGTCCGTCTGTGAGAGAGAGAGAGAGACACCGATGCTGGGCGTGGCACTTATCTCCGTGACCATGTGGTGTGTGTGTGTTTCAGAACCTGTGGTTCGGGAATCCTGGAGGGAGTAACAGCATGCCGAGTCAGAGCCGGAGCTCTGTACAGAGAACACACTCTCTACCTGTGCATACGTCTCCACAAACTATGCTCCTGTTCCAGCAACCAGGTACACACACGTGTTTTTATTTTTATTTATTATTATATATACACACACACACACACACACACACTTCCTCTCACACTTGACTGTCCTTCCTTGTCAGAATGCCCAGTTCCTGACCTGGAGATCAACCCCACGCTGGAGTCACTGTGCCTCAGTATGACTGAACACGCCTTAGGAGGTACAGCCAATCACTGCACAGCACTGCACAATACTGTCCAATCAGACTTAGACACACACGCGCACACAGAATCGGAGAATTTGCTGTTTAAGCATCTACACAAAGTAATACACTGTTCTATTCTATTTAGTTAGATTCAAGGAATATGGTGTGTTACCATGGCAACATCCGAATATATTCCTGAAGTCTCTCTCTCTTTTTTTTCTCTCTCTCTTTGCAGATGGAATGGACAGAACGTCAACAATATGAAAATAAAAGCAAAATGGCGGAAAAAGATTTTTTTTTTCGATCTCACCCTTCACTTTCATGCATGCGCGGCCAGAAACGCGCAGTCCACGCTAGAACACACACACACACACACACACCAAGCAATCCACTACAAAGGAAAACGGACCACGTACACGTGCTCTTGATATTTTTCTACTTTATTATACTAAGTTTATTATAAACGAAACGCAGACGACTATTACAGAGACGAGCTGGCGCGCGTTCGAGAGACCTCTCAGTGTCCCCGAGGGACGAGAAGACAGAGAAAGGTGCGCGACGGGGTGCGGGTTCGAGAGTAGAGCGAATGATTTGGTGCTGATTTTTAAGGGCTCTTGGCTGGTTCTGTCCTTCATCCAGGAGTGTAAACACACACACACACACACACACACACACAAACACGGTTCTTGAAGCACCTGCATGTTTAAGCTGCCTTCGCAAGGTCTCTCCGAAAAAAAAATTACAAATAATAAATTGTTGAGCCGAAAGTTACGCACACGTCAGCCAATAGGAAATGAGGCTCCGTTCATGAGGGAGGTCCTTGTGAACGCGGCTCCTCCTTGTTCACGATGGCGGGTCAACATTTGCTTCCTTTTGACCAAATCACTGCCGTGCGACGTCATCAGCGTGCGTCACCTTGACACGCGGGCTCTCGTAAAAAATAAATTAACCTGCTCGATTTGGTTGTAGGCGTGAATACTACAGACGTACTAACATGACGGTGAACCTGACGGATATTTGGTGGGTTGCATGTAAATACAGTCAGCGTTTCAATATTTATTACTATTTCTGCTTCGGTTGCGGCGTGGGCGGAGTCGACAGCGCACGCTGATGATGTCGTAGACCGGTTTTCGGAGAGATGCGAATGGAAACCGTGTTAATGACACACACACACACTTCGTACTGACACGCTGCATGACGAGCTTCTGGGCACATTGTGAATTCCGTTGGCAAATTGTTTTTGTTTGTTTGTCTGTTTTTTTTAAATCATTAAGCGTTTCACAAACTCTGCATCATCGCCGGTTTGTCGTATTTTTTTTTTTTTCGGTATCAGTAATTACAATTGTTGCGTGATGATGAATCTCCACAGGGAGGGAGAACGATTTCGGCCATGCAGATCTTCGACATTCCATATTTGGGCGTCCAGGAAGCGAGCGGGTTACAGTCACGGTCTTGGGAACGAGTGCGAGGACTAGCTAGCACGTTATAGTTACGGTGCACTAATCGATTGTGGGGACCGGTTAGCAGGTCATAGTCACGGTACAGGGAGGGAATTTGGAGGACCCGTTAGTGCAAAACGTCAGGTCTGTAATCGAGCTCTGTGATTGGCTGATCGACATTGATGTAAGCCCCGCCCATTTGAAAAGTTGTTTACTACGAAGTGCACCGTCGTATGGGTTTACAGTCAGCCCAACGGAGAGGATACATCTCTATCTGATTAGCGCACAGTTTCTGGATTAGTTAGCGCATCGTAGTCACGGTAGAGCAAACAACGTCAGGACCATTAAGTACAAGGCGGCCCAAGACGTAAACAAAAAAGTCAATCAGGTCTGTATTTGAGCTCAGTGATTGGCCGATCGGCACCGACGTAAGCCCCGCCCGTTTAAAAAATTGGCTCGTTTACCACACCGTCGCGGGGCGTTTGCACTTAGCCCAGTCTCAGTCCGATTAGCGCACTTCACGTAAACCTTAGGAATGAGTTGCGGACACCGGACGAACCTGTGCCTGTATACAGGACGGCGCATTTCTAACTCGTTGGCACTTGCGTTGGGGGAAAATGATCACTACAGATGCTACTCCAGACGCCAGGCCTTTATTTTCTGCATCGACGTGTTTACAAAGCAGAAAGACACTTACTTAAAAACGGAGCTTAATGAAGCAGCCGGTTGTAGGTGTTGTGTTAAAAATATTAATTTTTATTATAAAAGGCGGAGCTGGACTCATATGTTCCCTTTATTTTTTTTATTTTTTTTTTCCAAGGGACACGCCGATCATACGACCTTTCACATCTCTCTGTTCTAACCCAGCCCTGTTTTTTTTTTTTTTTTTTTTTTTTTTTTTTTTACTTCTCCCTCCCTTTACAGTCGAGAGATTTTATGATTCACAACACAAAAAAGGTGCTTATATAAATATATAAATATATATAAAAGACTTTTTTTTTTTTTGTCCTGGGTCTATGATAACCTCCGACGGTACAGCCTGCTAGCGTGATGAGCTGTAAGAGTCTTTAAAAAAACAAACAAAAAAAAAACAACTCTGAGAGTAGTGTGTACAGGTCTCCTGTTTGCTCTTTATTTCTTGCAGAGCCTGATCTGTTGTCGTTTATTTTTTTTTCTAGTAAAAGTTCAATGAAAATTGTTTGTGAAATCTGTTTCCTTTTTTTGCGCACTGGTTCCATCAACAATTACCTGGCATGAGTAAAAACAAGTGTCATCTCATTGGGGGGAAAATAAACAGTAGTTTGCCCCTTGTGGTCAATTCAGGGGTTGCATCCTTCGTAGGCTGCATTCTGAGGTTGGTTATGCCCTTGTGGTGCGATCAGGCTGTTCCCCTTTCAAAGCGTCCTTTTCCATGCCACGAAAGACCCAATGGGTGGATCCATTGCCGGCCAACATACACTAGTCAAAAGACAGCCCTCTTACTATTTAAATTCATATGCTTAGCTACGAAGTGTTAGCATGTGAAGTCACAGTGGCTGCATCCGAAATGGCATACTTCCAAACTAGTTAGTACGCAAATCTAGTACTCGACACGACGTAGTGTCTCCGAATGCCTAGTGCGCATCAGGTAGTATGCGTAAGATTCCCAGACGTCGTATTAACGCGGGAGAGATTTGCTAGCACACTATCCGAGCCTGACGTATCCCATAATTCATGCCTATGGATTTCGATTGGGACGTCATAAAAGATCCTGTAGGTGTCCCAATACGTCTGTTCACACAATGTCTCTTTGGTTCTGGTGTCCTATTTAAAAAAAAAAAATTTTTTTAAGGACACGCCTATGTCGATTGTGTCCTTTTGAAGGAAAGTTCTGATTACGCGACCTGGACGAAGTTTCTGTGAATGTTAAACGATGTGCTGAAGTGCCAGAAAAACTGGTACACCAGTCTTATCATTGGTAGGTATGAACCAGAGTGTACTTGAACCCACTCTACAAAACCTACTGTTGTGGAGATGCTCTAATCTCTGATGGTCATCCAGCTCTTTACATTTGCCCATTTTTTCTTTCTACAACACCTCTTCTTCGAGAACTGACCGTTTACTTGCTGCCTAATAAATTTCACCCTTTGACTCTAGTGATATCGGATCATCAGTGTTATTCAATTTTTAAAAATGGCTGATCGTTGTGTGTGTGTGTGTGTGTGTGTGTGTGTGTGTGTGTGTAATAGAACTACTGTGGAAACAAATAAAAATGGGTTCAGCTTGGATTTCATGGGACGCTATAAAATGGACAATAAATGGTAAGTGGAGGGATATATCAGCTCTGGATATATTGCAAAAATGGGGACCAGATGTTGCATTGATCGATTTTTTTTTATTTTTTTTTTTTATGGTGAACGTACGTTTTTTCCAAAATAGAATATCCAGTTAGTAAATTATACCAGTGCTTTATTGATGATTTTGTTCTTGTCTGTCCAGGTAAGCAAAATAATTTTTTGAAGCTACTGTTGTAGAGATCAGGATGAATGTTTGCAGATGTTTTGGAGGTTGATGGAGGTGAAAGGTCACCAAGCAGGGCTACGATGGGAAAGTGTTGGATGCTGAGGATCTTGGATAGCTCTCCCATGACCTCCGACCAAAAGTGTCTGACAAGGGGGGCGGTTCCAGACTGCATCATGATTAATTTCAGTTTGAAGGTCCAGAGTCCAGATTAGTGTTGACTGAGTTAGACTGGTGTACCGTCAGCACTGCCGATTACATTTAGATCACCTGTCGGAGACGTCTGTGGGTATACCAGGGGTCCCAGCTGAACAAACTAGATGAAAGTGAACTTTTTGCCTACTGTGCTTGCATACAGAGAAATGTGACCTCTGCATTTAACCCATCCATGCAGTGAAACACGCACACACCAGTGAACACTAGGGGGCAGTGTACACACTTGCCCGGAGCAGGGGGCAGCCCCAAACCACAGCGTCCAACGAGCAGTTAAGGGAGTTAAGTGCCTTGCTCAAGGGCACCTCAGTCGTGTCTTGCCCAGGGCGGGGATCGAACCCACGACTTTCCGGTCACGAGACCGGTTCCCAACGCTTATACCAATAAACCACTTTGCACAGGCTTGTATGTACCAGTTTTTCTGCCACAATGACATCATAATGAAGTCTACATAAATCATGTATGTAGGGAAAGTCAATGACACAGTGTCCTTGGTGCTGAAGCTCTCCATTCCTGTACACAGGAAAGTGTGTGTGTGTGTGTGTGTGTGTGTGTGTGTGTGTGTGTGTGTGTTTCAGCACCACATCTCTCTGGACAGCTCCTCCTCCACCTTTACACGCCACGCCCCCTCAGAGCAGGGTTGCCAGGTTGGGATTAGTTCCTCTCACGTGGAAAGAGAAATAGGTTTTGAGGTTGTTACATTAACATTTGATGTTAACACATTTGGAGACAATATGTTGTACATTCCAGTCCTCTTTTTTTTAAAATAAACATCAATTGTTTTTTTCTGATTCAAGAATCTGGTAGTAAATTGGTGTAAATGCTCAAATGAGCCAAACCGAGCTGAAACATTCATCCAGTGTTTTTATACGTACCTTACTACAAACTACTCGCACTAGTTCACTTGTGTACTACAGGTACTCAGATGACGTACTACTCTGGTCAGGTTCTCTAGTATACAGAGGAGCTTTCTTAATGGTGAACTGCATCCTGGGATGCACCTCGGCCTCACTGGCTCCGCCTACTTTACTTTAACAAACATGGTGGCAGACAAAGCAACGGAGGACAATGTTGGCAACTTTGAGTATAAATATATTTAAAAACAAAATATAAACCGTTCCTCCTCCTCCTCCTCCTCTTCCTCCTCACACACTGATTGGTTATAATAATAGAAAGGTGTTGGTCTTTAAATTCTCTCTGACAAATTCGCAGCTCATGTGACTGTAGTAGTCTACACGTACGCCAACTTTTTTTTAGCTACGGAGACAGTACGCAGTATTGTAGTATGCCATTTAGAATACAGACATGGCTCGTTTGCATGTAGCCACGCCCACAAAACGCCATTAAAGGGCAAGTGCATAAACGGACAGGAGCATGAAATGAATGATCAGGGTAAAGGATTAATGGTGGATTCTGTTTGTTTCTGTTTATATCTATTGCATTTATAGTTTGTGACCTAGCGTGATAGAGATGCTTCAAACGTAATAAAATCGTCAATTCGTATCCAGTCTGTCAAAAACAATATTGCTCATTCATGACACTGTCACAATGTCGTTATTACGTAACGTTGCTGTATGGTATAATGACTACATATTGGTTGACAACAAATTTTTTTTGCCTCAAGCAGAAAGTCGCCTCAGGTTCGAAAAAGGGGTCTGCCATGGGCTTGTGTCTTAGGGAACCGGTCATGTGTCCGCGGAAGGTCCCGGGTTCGATTCGCTGCAATGGACAAGGCACGGCTGAAGTGTCCTTGGGCAAAGCATGTAACCCCTTACTGGTGTCTTTTCCAGGTGTTATTCCCACCTTGCTCCACGTGATTCCAGGTGTGTTCTGGACAAACCGTGACCCTGACGAACCGAGCGAATAAGAGAGAGAGATTCTGTTCATTTAGACACCAGAGAAATGGCTCAGAGTCACTGAATGAGTGATGGATGAGTGTGAGTGTGTGTGTGAGGGTGAGGGTCTGTGTGAGAGTGTGTGTTGCTATAGGAACAAAACCTTGTCGTTGATTTTCCCAAGTCTGTGGTGTTTCCCAGGTTTTTGAGGAGGGATTTTCTAAACAGGTCAGTGCAATCTGGCAACCCGTCCCTCGGTCTTCCCGGACACGGTGTTCAGACGCCTGTCCTCTGAATCCGCTTTAATGACGAGTGTGAATTAAAAGCTCTCCATATACAGCATTAATCACCATGCTCCTGATTTTACCTGCATTACTGCCCATTCTCACACCAGGTAAGACTCAACTTTTACCCCTTTTTACCCCCCCAGAGGGCAGACACTTTATTACAGGCGGTTCAAATAGATTTAATTATAAAGATTTAATTCATTTAAATATCATTATATCTGATTATAACCTGCTCTTATCAGTCAGGACAAACATTATATCAAAATTGTAATGATATTTATTTATGTGTTGTATTGTATCAGTCTTTTTTTGTGTATTTATATAGATTTATATATATATATAGCACGCGGCTTCGTCCCAAATACACTCCTGATTAGACACCTAGTAGTCTAAGCTAAACTCCTTCGCCATTACCTCACTCCCTATAAAGTGCCCCTATATAGGGCACAAGGAGACATTTTGTATTGGCAAGAAAAGAAAAGAAAAAAAGGCTGCGGACGTTAAATAAACGTTTATAAACTGTTTACTCATAAACCTTTTCCTTACACAAGTCGTTACTAATATTTATTTAGGATGTAAATTAATAAATAAATAAATAAATAAAGGTAGGTAGTGTTTTTCCCACATGTAATCAATGAAACAGGATCTTAAAAATCTCAGGTGAAAATGCCCTTTAACGGTCGGTTAGGGGCGAATCCCAAATACTACCGCACTCCCTACTTACGTGTAACCGAATTAACGGCGCATAGCGTCCTAACTAGGGCACTCGAGGATTAACGAGGAGGCGTTTGGGATGCGACCGCTATGCTAAAGCGAATACTCACTCGGTCTCGCGCGCTAGTGGCAGGTGTCAGCGCACGTGATTCACACGTGATTGGCTTTATCAGTGACTTTAAATCATTTTATTTAGATTATCGAATTATTAATTTATTATTATGAGATTTTGCCTGTTGAAGAAAGTGCTAATGAATTGTTTATTAGTTTATTAAATGATACAGGCAAACTTTTATAAATGTAGACACTAAATTAGAGTATAAAAGCCCTCTGTTTAGGGCCTAATCCCAAATAACTAACTATCATTCATCAAGTGCGCTAGATAGGTCGCTGTTGTAGTGCACCTATGTAGAAAGTAGAGTCGTATTCATTTGTCGCTTTTAAGGGCGAAAACGTTTACGAAATCTTTCCACATGCAAAAAAACAGATTACAAACAATGTTAAAAACAGACGTTTAATTATTGTACGCCATTAAAATTCACATTTATCCATGGTAACGGTTGCCGGGGGCGGGAGTAGATATAGATAGATAGATTCAACTTTATTGTCATTGATCGGTACAAGTACAAGGCAACGAAATGCAGTTAGCATCTACCAGGAGTAGCGCTGTGATTGGACGATATGCTGCGCGCGTTCTGTAAGACGCATTATGATTGGCGAATTCATACAGGAGGTCACCTGTAACACCTGTAATATACAAATTAGACAACGCATCATATTTCAGTCTCAGGCTGTGTTGTCAAAAGTATTGGGACAGCTACAGGATTCTGAATCCATGGGGATTAATATGTTGGACACTGATGTTGGATGAGAGGACCTGGATCACAATGTCTATTCTACCTTATAATAAATGTGTCTACACCACACACCAGTGAACACTAGAGGGCAGTGAACGCACTTGCCCGTTCAGCCTCAAACAACGGCACGGCACCTGGGGAGCAGTTGAGGGAGTTACGTACCTTGTCCTGTGCAGGGATCGAACCCGGGACCTTCCGGCCACGAGAGCAGTTTCCGAAAAACCCAAGGCTACGACTGCCCCAAACACACCTCGCCCAACATGGGGCACAAAACCACGACCCCGAGATTAAGTGTCTCATGCTCTACCGACTGATTGTCCAAAATGTCTTTATATGCTGAGGCGTGAACATTTCCCTTCAGTGGAAATAAGGGTCCTAGACCAACCCCTGAGAACCAACCCTGGGCCATTATCCCTCCTTGACCAAACTTTACATTTGGCACAATGCAGTCAGGCATTTAATGTTCTTCTGTCATTCACCAAATCCAGACTCGTCCATATAGAAAAGTGTGATTTGTCCCTTCACAGAAGACGTGTCTGCTCCAGACTCCTGGGTCGTAGGTAGTAAGGCTAGCATTCATGCAAACCCGGTTTTTGTGCTGATGTTAATGCCAGAGGAGGTTTGGGACTCTGCAGTTATTTTTTTACACACTATGAAACACAATAGGTCGCGTGGTTATAGAAATATAATCTCAGTGGTATTATTAAGCCGAGGCACTCTTTCCACTCTGAAGGTGATTTTTTTTTTCTAAGACGACAACAAGTGTTTTATTCCTCTTATACCACATCTCAATCTGCAGTGTATGGGAGGTTTTTTAAAAATATAAGTGGACGTTATTAGCTAATGACTGGTATTGAGTGGACCTTTGAATGTTAAAATGTCCCCGTACCAACAATAACATGTCTTCGTGTCCTCTTTGGTTTCCAGTCGGATGCCTGCCCGTGTTGGATGTGAAGGTCAGAGCCATGTTCATACCTAAATATCCACCAGCCGAGCTGTTTTACTATATAAGCTTTAGGATTTAATGACACATTAACACAGGTGTGTTTTTAGGGAAGCAGCTGTCTGGAGGATGCGAGTATGAGAACCGATGGACACTGGCCCTGTAATGGACAGGTGACAGGTGAGCTCCTGACCTGACCTATGACCTTCCTCCTTTCTGCACTGCACTGCTGTGTATGTTACATTAGTTAGATTTCAGATTTCAGACTGATTATGATTAACTGTGTGTGTGTGTGTGTGTGTGTGTGCGCGTTTCAGATGACATGTTGACTGCTGAAGAGCGGCATCAGGGTCTGTTGAGAGAGCTACAGGACCTGGTTGAACATGGTGAGTGTTCACACACACACAAGATGTTTAAAGCAGCCTAGGGGTGAGAAGCCACGCCCCTTCACTTTGGTCACACCCCCTTCACAGTCACAGTGACTGACAAACACTACGGCCCCACCTCCTACAATGGGACTGACGCGTACAGAGCCTGTGAATCATTTTGCGTGAATGTCAGGCACCAAGGCCACGCCTCCTCCATAGAGACAGACAGGCGCAGGCCACGCCTCCTTAATCGCCACATTGTAACACAGGCACCACTGGTTTCTTCTTATAATGTGCACTCCTTTGAAAGTTAGGGACGTGTTGTTGTTTTTTTTCTTCCCAGAGCTTGAAAGAGACAACGAATACACTCGGGAGACAGAGGAGTATGACCTAAAGGACACGGACGACCAGGAGGACAGGAAAGCAGCCAGACAAAGGGACGGAGAAGAAGAGATGGAGGACCGGAAACAGAGGGAGGAAGAACAGGAGGAGCAAGAGAGTGCCCGAGAACTGGAGGAGCTGCTGGCTGAGGAGATCCGGAAGAGAGAAGAAGGACGAAAAGACGACGCAGATCTGGAGAAGCTGCGAGAGGCGGAGGAGAAGTCAGGGAACGAGGAGGAGAAGGAGAGGAGAAAGAATGAGGCGGAGCTAATGGTGGAGAAGGAAAAGGTGCAGCGCGAGCTCCAGGCACTGACGAGCGACGAGACGAAGGTGAGAGAGAGGCAGGAGAAGGAGGATGAGCTGCAGGAGCTGGTGCAGAAGATGGAGAGAGCGAAGGAGGAGCAGGAAGCGCCGACGGAGGGAGAGACGGGAAAGGTGGGGGACACGACCCCCGAGACGAAAGAGCCCCAGCAGAAGAGGGAGATGGAAAAAGCGAGCGACGAGAGGACACGGCAGTTCGAGAAGGAGAGATACGGTGATGATGATGAGGAGGTGGAGGAGGTGGAGGAAGAGGGAGAAGATGACAGAGATGAAGACGAGGAGGAGGAGCAAGACGAGTCAGATGACAGGGTGATGAAGCTGAGCATATGAATTATTATTGATTATAATTTTTATCCATTTATAGTTGCATTTAATGTTATAGGACGTCTGTGAAACAAGTTGACAAGTTTGTGTGTGTGTGTGTGTGTGTGTGTGATAGGCGCTCATGGAGATCGAAGCCCAGTTAAGGAGAGTGGCTGCCGAGCTGAGGAAACTGCACCGGGGTTAAACACACACACACACACACACACACACACACACACACACACACACACGTAAGATACAAGCCATAACAGCTGCTCTTCATAAAACACACAGTAATAGACAATGTTTTCTCTGTCTGTAATAGTTTCAGTGTTAGTTCACACACACACACACACAGACGTGTATTCTATAAACAGCACATTCACAATAATCAATATGAATCAATACTCGTTATGAATGAAATGAACACAAGAACACAAATGAATCCATCTGAACGAAATGAATCAGTGAATCAAAACGAGCAGCTCAGCCAAGACATGACTGGCGCTCGCAAGGCTAACATAGCTAACAAGTGCTGGAAGCGTATAGACACCGGTTTAACATGGTGTACTGAATGAGTGCATTAATGAATGAATCAGTTTTGTAGAATTGTTCAATGAATCAAATGGGCTTTCTGACTCGCTATGACTCAATGTTATTTACAAACACACACACACACACACACACACACAGAAAAGTAAACTAAGGAGCTGAAATCTGTCAGCAGGTTTGGTGTCATGCAAACATCAGAAGAGGAGGTGTGGCCTAAACTGATTGACTCGTTGATTCATTCATTGATTCATTGATTCAGATTTGCGAATCTTAGCAAGTTGAAACTTTTTTTTTTGCATTAAAAAGTTGTATATTTTCTTTTAGGTAGTCTAGTTATCAGTAATCAATAGGACCTGGTGTGTGTGTGTGCGTGTGTGTGTGTGTATGTGTATGTGTAATGTGAGGTTTGTGATTTAAACCCTTCTCTAAAGTGAGTTGTGTTTCTATACCCCATCGTGTGTGTGTGTGTATCTGGCTCTTACACTGTTAGAACACGTTCAGACTGTTGAGCGAGACCTGTGTGTGAGGCTTTTTGCAGGGAACATGCCATTGTGTGTGTGTGTGTGTGTGTGTGTGCGTGTGTGGGGTGTGTATATATGTGTGTGTGTGGGGGGGGGTTAGTAAGTGAAAGTGAAGTGAAGAGGAATTTGATCTCTGCATTTAACCCATCCGTGCACACTAGGGGGCAGTGAACACACTTGCACAGAGTCGGAGGAAAGGGGGGGGGGGTGGTTAGGTCAAGGGCACTTCAGTCATGTCTTGTCGGTACAGTGGGATCGAATCAGCAACCGTCTGGTCAAAAGACAGCTTTCCTAACCTCAAGCCACGGCTAATCCACAGTATACATATATATTGTATGTTATACACTAGCCATTATACAAGGTCCAGTATTTATGGTAAGCCAAAAGGGACCGTAACACCTTAAAAGGGTTATCAGAATATTAGCATTATCACAGCATGAATCATCAAACTTATATAAAATGCGGGAAAGTGTGTGTGTGTGTGTGTGTGTGTGTGTGTGTGTTTGTGTTTTGCTACCCCACCCATGTTCCCTGATAAAAGCATCACTCCAGTTCTCTTTATATTAAACACGCCAAGGATGATGGGGCTCCTAAGCCATTATAGCTCACACACACACACACACACACTCACCTGTTTGTGAGCTTAATCTCAGCGTTACGATCGATCTGTCGTCTTCTGATGCATTTGTACAGCGTACGTGAAGTCAGGGTATGTGAACTCTATAACGAATTTAAAAGCAATGCACTTTTTTTCCCGGTACGGTTGCTAATACGGTTAATGTCTTAGCCTGCAATAAGCGACGTTTAACGTTAAAGTAATTTTAATGATATATGTACATATGTGACGTGTAAGCTGCTGACACTTTATTATAGCTGGAACGAGTATTAACATGTTTAATATACACAGGCTAATATATACAGACTATATATTGCACATGTAAAGAAATCCAAGTAGACCTGAATGTGTGTGTGTGTGTTATTTGTATTTTATTGAATAGAACAGTAAATTGTAAAAAAAAAATCTGTTTATGAATAATCTTCTATCTATCAATAATTTATTCAGCTCAACAAACCAAACTGTGACGTCAGAACCGAACTGGTCGTGTCTCGATTCTAGGCATCTGTACTCGTGCACTTTGAATCTCTGACTTTGATTTGCGTTGGGGATGTTTTTAGTTAAACATGTTATCTGCATCAATATGCGGATTTGAAGAATGAAGGCAATAACGTCTCAGTTGTCATTTTAGAGGGCGGCCATGTTGACTTGTTCATTGTGAGAAGGTGGATTTGGTGTGTAATACGACTATCAAATTAATAAATAAATAAATAAACAAACAAACAGCCGACAATAAACACATGCCGACTCTTCCAGACTCTTCCTTTGTATCCGCAGTGCAATCGCAATCTGAGAGCGACCAGCTTATCCATAGGAATGTATACAGCAGATGCTTAATGAATAATAAACATTAAGCGATATAGAAGGAGTCTCCAGTGTCAGCGTATCAGTTGTATCAGTCAGGACTTTATGCTTTCTGGTTACTTGATAACAAGACATCTGTGGCAACAAAGATGTTAGCAACTGGTCCTTCTGTGGATCTTCTATTGGATCGTGGGATCAGCCCCATACCTTGGTGACCCTATTGCTGGTTCACCAGTTGTCCTTCTGTGGACCATTTTTGGTATATTAACCACTATATCCCGGACACACCCAACAAGACCTGGTGTTTTGGAGATGATCTGACCTAGACGACTAGACATAACAATTTTGTCTTTTGTCAAAACCACACAGATCCTTTAACTTGCCCATTTTTTCCTGCTTCCAACACATCAATTTCAAGAATTGAATGTTCACTCAGTGTTTACAATTTCAGTGTGAACAATGTTATTCACTTCACCTGTCAGTGGTTTTGTGAGTGGTTTATTAATGGGGCAAAATATAACTGAAACTCTGTTTTACAGCACCACAGTAAACTGAATAAACTTTTCATATATAAAACCTATTCATTAACATATGAAGGACAGACTAGCACCTCCAATCAGCTTGGCGGTACGCTAGCTCAGAGCCGGCCCGAGGCATACTCGAAATACGCGGCCGCTTAGGTCCCCTACGCCACCAGGGGGCCCCCAAGAGCACCAAAATATCATGATAGAAAATATATATATTTTAAAAATAACATTGAATAATAAAACGAAATGGTATTACACAGGTAAAAGTGAATATTATATT
>JAOVVF010000048.1:6739029-6760257 GCA_028565595.1 Duopalatinus emarginatus
AGTGTTTGAGGGAATGGGTGTAATTGGTCAGAAGTGTTCGTGGGAGCTGGTGAGACTTGTAAAGAGTGTTTGAGGGAGTGGGTGTATTACGTGTGTAGACGTTTGACAGATAAATTTGTATCTACATTTGTATTTGTCTCTGTTGTAGGTCGAACAAACTCTGGATTTGTATGGAGTACTGTGGAGGGGGCTCGTTACAGGATATCTACCATGGTAAATAAAAATCTATTGTGGCCTAACACATTTTTTAAACAAGTTCTCCTCAACTTCCCCGTTCTCTGAATCATTTCATTTTAACCCCAGCCTCCATCTTAAGAGCTGTTTGTTGCCCTTACCTGGGTTTTACCTAAGCCACATTTCTTTGATACTCATTAGATAGCCTTCCCATAACTTATGGATTTTATCTTTTAAACTATATATAAGCGGATACGTATTAACATTGCTCATATCTGTCAGATGTGGTTTATACAGCCTACTAACCTCCACCACCTACACACGAGAGATGCTGTCAGTACTAAATATGATATCGGACACATTTTGAAGTGAAATCACTGGGTAAAAACTAAGTAAATCATTTTAGCTCCGCTGTTTTTTGCTGCTCTGTGGAGAGCTCGACTGTGTTCCTAGTGCCATCATATGCAATTTACACATTCAGGTTGTGAGGGCAGGTAGATGAAAACAGCATTGGAGTGTAAGCTTCTGTAGAGGCTATTAATGATTGACAAATGTTTATTTGTTGTGCTATGGGGGGCATTTATTTATTTTTGGTTGGATGAACTAGGTCCACTAGCTAGTTTTGCCATTTTATATGATAGCTACTAATTGGTTATGGCTTGCACTCTTGAACACTTAGGGGAACTATTTGCCGTCTTCCGCATACATCAGCCAACAGGTGCCACAATTGGTTAATGTTGATCTGATTGACAAGAGAGAGAGAAAAACTTCCTCTCAGCCATAGAGTAAGGGATCTGTTTTGCTCTCCAAGCAATGGACGAGTATGGCAACCTTGTGATCTCCTGTTAACAAGGCAAGACCTTTCCAATTACACCAATTCTATCCCGAATTCCATGGCCCCTCCTGACCTTATTTACAGGTCACAAGGGCTTACTGAAAGGTTTGATTAAAGGAATGTAAGTAATTATGTTATGGCCTTCAAACTCAACCCAAATGAACACTCACTCACACTCATTAACCTAATAATCAAGGCTATCCCAACACCTATTGGGTAAAAGGCACGGAAATAACTTCAGACAGGTCTTCAGTCTGTCGCAGGGCATACACACTCATGATTAGGGGCAATTTAGTATCTTCAGTTCACCTGCATGTCATTTGACTGTAGGAGGAAACCAGAACTCTTAGAGGAAACCCATGGCAACATGGGGAGAACATACAAACTCTACACAAAAAAAGCCCCTGGCCATCTGGATCGGGAATCAAACCCAGGCCATCATAGGCTTCCATGTGAGAGACCTGGGTTCGATTGCTGGTCTGGGCAGCCAGTCTGTGCTAAGGGTCCTTAGGCAAGACCCCTAACGCTATGTTGGCCTACCTGTAATACCTGTAACCTTGTAAGTTGCTCTAAATAAAATTGCCAAGTGCCATAAATGTAAATGTAAATTCAACATAATCAAAACACCAACTGAAATAACATCTTTTGAAGAATCTCTCTGGGTACTGATCTAGAGACTTTTCAACTCAATGCCAATTTACAATATTTATTGTACTCTATGTTTAAAGGAAAAGTGGTTACATAAAGTATATGTAACATACAATAAATATTATAGACACGTGTGTACAATGTTACCAGTGTACAATATTACACAGTCTTAAGTGGGACCTGCAGCCCTGTGGTTAACTATGATATACATCATTTCATTATTACTTTCTGCCGTCACTAACCCTTTGTATTTACCTCTCTTTTTCTCTTTAACAGTAACCGGCCCTCTTTCAGAGTCACAGATAGCATATGTGTGTCGTGAGATGCTTCAGGTAAGCAGCGATTTTTTGCAACTCAGTAACAAAAAACTCAATTTTTTTCCATGTTATGGTCATCCACTGTGATAATTGGTCATGAGCATGTGATGTCCGATCCGTTCATGTTAATGCCTTTTGCTTTGTTAATGTGTTTTGTGTTTATGGCTTGATGTAGAATGATTATTTCAGGTATAACTGATGCAAAACCTGCAATAATGACCTGAGTTTTTTTTAAACAGGGGTTAGATTACCTGCATGGTCAAAAGAAGATACATAGAGACATCAAGGTACACATCTTTTTCTTTTTTTTTCTTTTTTAAGTAAAATTCTTGTATAGTATTTGCTTTGGTTGTCTGAATTTGTTCCCAATTTTTCGGTGCAAAACACAAACTAATACTGGTTAGAAATTGTCGAATAATCTCAGCGACACAATGAGTCACAAAGATCGAATATTTATCATGCATGTGTACCAAGCTGTCTTTAACACTGTCCTCATTCAGTTCCATCTTCAGTTCCATCCTTGTCATATTTTTTTCTCAAGATACTGGCTAACGTCTAACCGCTAATAGAGTTAGCATAACCAGAAATGGCATTTTATTAGCTTTAGATTTGAATGTTTCCTAGCTAACAGCCTGATTAGCTTCATAGCATAGTAAAACAATGCTAGTCAGCAACTGATTTTTTTTCTGTGTTGAGTTACTGAAAACGATAAACAAGGAAACTGACACAGTTAAATAAAAAAATCCCTCAGTCACGATCCTCCGGTCACAGTAATTTCTGTTTAGAGAAACACACACAGTCTTTAGATTGATGGTAATAAGAATATTGTACCCTGTCCATTAGCATGTTTTGTTTAGGTTTCATCACCGCCACTACTAGTTGTCCTGTAGGCTTCTATTCTTCCTGTTGATGTCTTTTAGTCAAGCAGTTTATTTTGGTTGACATCTTCGTCATCAGCTGTCATTAGTTATGAATTGGACAGTAAATTAGCATCTGGTCATACTATGTATTTGAAGACCAAATCTCAACCAAATTTTTTTTACAATCATGAGGGTGTGTTAAAAACGGCGCAGTCGCAACCATAAACTATTAGATTTTTAATACTGCTTTTCTTTCAGGGTGCCAATATTCTCCTGAATGACAACGGCGAAGTCAAATTAGGTCAGTGATGATGTAATTTTTTTGGTATCAAAATCATAATGTCCAGCTCAGGACACCTGACTGGTTTTCTTCTGTGGTGGTTGGTGTGGTACAGTGCTAATATTACTGGCTCCCATGTGAGAGACCTGGGTTCGATTCCTGGTCTGGATGACCAGTCTATGCTACACCAATAAGGGTCCTTGGGCATGACTCCTAACACTAAGTTAGCCTCCTGTAATAGCATTAACCTTGTAAGTCACTCTGGATAAGAGCGTCTGCTAAATGCCGTAAATGTGAGTATCTGATTTTTCAGGTCTAGATTTAAACCATGATCTTTCTTGATTTCAGCGGATTTCGGAATCTCAGCGCAGATCACAGCAACATTTGCACGTCGAATGTCTTTTATAGGGACTCCATATTGGTAAGAGCAAATAACGCCACAATGCTGATGGTTTTAATTAATTAATTAATGCTAGTATCATGGACTGTTTTTTTTTTTTACATATTTCACTTGAGCATTTGTGCTGTTAGTGCTGCCAGATGTTGTTTTTCTCCTGTACAAGAACTGGAGCAGGTTCTAGTTCTAGCTCCATGTCCTCTATGTCTTGCACATGGCTTATAGCTAAGGCTTTGTTGTGTCGTTCAAATGCAAAATCACTGAACAAAACTCAGCCCTGTTAGCGCCATGCGTAGGTACTATTGATTCCTTTTGTTTCAACTTAAGCAGGTGAAAACAAAACAACCACTGGAAATTTTGTTAGCGAAAAAAAGTTTTTTGGTGCTAGAATGTTCTGGACTTTCACGTTAGTCTGTATGTTAGGCTGTGAAAATTTCAGTGTTATGCAGTTACCCTTCTGATGGTAGTGTTAGTATTCCACATAGGGCAGAAAATTACCATATTTCCTTAAGTATCATCATCATAAATGCAACAGCAAATGGACATAATACATCTGCTTTTGTGAAAGAATTCCAATCTTAAATATATACCTCCTGGCTGGCTCACCATTTTTTGTGGTAAAAAACGTGAAAAAATAATTAACTGTTTGAGAACGACATGCAACAGCAAAAAAGCAGAAAAAAATTCAGTTTGACTGAGTTCCAGATTGTTGTGCTTTACGTATTATAACTTTCTAGCCCCACCAACCTCTAATGAGGGGCAGCTGTGGCCTAGCGATTAGGGAAGCAGTCACATGACCAGAAGGTCCCGGGTTCGATCCCCGCACAGCGCAAGACATGACTGAGCAAGGCACCTAACTCCACCAACGGCTCCCCAGGCGCCGTGGTAGTATGGGGTTGCCCTCCGCTCTGGGCAAGTGTGTTCACTGCCCCCTAGTGTTCACTGGTGTGTGTGTGTGTGTGTGTGTGTATGTGCTTTACTGCATGGATGTGTTAAATGCGGAGGTCACATTACACTGTGTGCAAGCACAGTAGGCAAATAGTTTACTTTCACACTTTGTATGAATTATTTAAGTGTTTATATGTATATGTGTGTGTGTGTGGTTTCTCACGCAGGATGGCACCTGAGGTGGCAGCAGTGGAGATTAAAGGAGGTTATAATGAGCTGTGTGACATTTGGTCAGTTGGAATCACAGCCATCGAACTTGCTGAGCTTCAGCCACCGCTGTTCGATGTTCATCCACTCAGGTGATCACAGAATCACATACACACACACATACACACCACACAAATTTTGTACCTTATTATTTTCATTTTTAGATATCTATAATCGTACGATTACTTTTGTTGTCTTGTGTTTCAGGGTTCTCTTTCTGATGTCCAAGAGTGGATACCAACCTCCGAAACTCAAAGACAAGTCTAAGTGGTATGTGTGTGTATATATATATATATATATATATATATACAGTATATATATATATTACAGTATGCTATCCTATACTGGTGCAGTTTAAACACTGTACTCTCTCTAACTCTCTTTCTCTCTCTCTCTCTCTCTCTCTCGTTCTCTCTCTCTGTGTCTCAGGTCACCTATGTTTTATAACTTTGTAAAGGCAATGCTAATCAGAAACCCAAAAAAGAGACCAAGCGCTAAAAAGATGCTCACAGTAAGTTATACTACTGTTACTACTCCTGCTGCTTCTATTACTACTACTACTACCAATACCAATTATAATACTACTGTTACAGCAGTTACTACTTTGCTACTGCTCCTTACACTACTACTGCTAGTAATAATAATATTAGTACTACTACTACTACTAACCCTACTAACACTGCTTCTACTACTAACACCACCACTGTTACTTCTACTACTACTAATATTAGTACTACTGCCGCTATTATTACTACTACTTATACTAGGGCTGTGCGATATAACCAAAATTTCATATCACGATATAGGGAGGTCCATTCATATCCTGATAATGATACATATCACGATATAGAATCAGAGATTTAAAAAAAAAAAATTACCACTTGAAAAAAAAAACAATTCTATATGTTGGATTGTACAAAGTCAAACAATTGAAGATATTTTCTGTTTGCCGCTGGTATGCCGTGGGAAAAAGACTCTTGCAGCGTTTGGTTACGCAGCTAAAGAGCTTTATGTGCCTCCAGTTGCCTTGACAACGGCCATGTAAGCATAAATGTCTGGTTTGAGAAAAATGAAAAACGAGAAATGTTTCATTGTTTTGTAAAGAAAAAACGAGATATGATTCGCTTTTACATTTTGTATTTGTTATTTCTGGCAAGTAAAACGAAAAATGACCTATTTCTGTTTCATGTATTTGAATTTTAAAGTGAAAATCAAATAATTGTTTGTTTTCAATTTTAAATTTCTGTTTCTAAAATAAAAAAAATCGAATGACCAAAAAGATACACAGACCCTTTAGGTTTTGTGTTTGCTGGTCTGGGTTCCTCTCCTGTGCAGAATTAGTCCGGTTTGCAACATGTGCGTCTCCTACGTTTGTGTCTGCGACGCCTTAACGTGGCGTTTAAACAATAAACGACTGCAGTAAAGTGTGGATTGTACGACACAAAGAAACAGAAGATGTGTAATATTAAACGCTAGACGTTTTTTCTATCGTCACGCGATATGTATCGTTATATCGCACAGCTCTAACTTATACTGTTGCTACTACTAAAACTACACCCACTAATGCTAATGACACGATGACGTGTAACTAGTGTCACTTTTCTGTCTCTCCGTCAGCACATGTTTGTGATGCAGCCGTGTTTGAGGCGAGACTTAACCCTCGAACTGCTGGATAAACTCCGGCATCCTGAGAAACTCAAAGAGTGTTTACAACTGGACGATGATGACATAGAGGTACACACAGATGCACACACCCACACACACACACACACACACACAACCACAACCAATTAAACTAATTGAAAACTAATGTGTGTGTGTGTGTGATTGGACGCTCTCCATCAAGACGCCAGTACAGAATTCTCTGAGACGGATTCACTCCATAAACAGACACAACCAGGCTGAGAGGACGAACTCGGACATCAGTTGTAAGTCAATGTTTTCTGTCTCTCTCCCCTGTCTGTCTGTACCTCTCTCTCTCTCTCTTGCTTTCTTTCTCTGTCTCTCCTTTCTCCGACTGTCTGTCTCTCTCTGTCTGTTGATCAGATGCACGTTTCTTGTTTCAGGGAATCAGATCTACACACAGAGACCAGTGAGCCGAAAAGAAGAGTCACCAGAAACAACAGTAAGTGTGTGTGTGTGTGTGTGTGTCTGCATGATTCAATGTGTGTTTAATCTATGCGACCCAAACTCTTTTTAATGGATGGATGGATGTTGTGTCTGGTAGTCTGGCTGTGCTGAGTTCTGTCTCAGACTGGCTCATGCATCAAGTCTGGATGTTACAGTGTGTAAATGAAGCTTTAAACCGTTCATGCGTTTATGTGTGTTTTTTTTCTCTCTGTGTAGTTACAGGCTTCAGTTGGGTGTCGGTGGATGGGATCTCCGGGGATGCAACTCAAAAAGCCGAGCAGGTAAACATCCCTGTCTTTTACATAATGTTTGAGAAAGGGAAAAAAACAACAACAGGAGATGTATTAGGGCCACATTATATTTTGAGAATAAAGCCGTGATATACAGTAAAGTTTAATGTTTGGTAGATACAGGACACCACAAGCTTGTGGAAATATTCAGTAGGCAATGAACACTGTACTTCCTGCAGAACGCTCCACAGTTCTGTTGTATTTTGAGGTGTAGGAGTTCCACGTGTACGTTTATCTCAAAATGTATGTGTAGTGAGGGGCAGCCGTAGGCTTGTGGTTAAGGAACCAGCCTTGTGACCTGAACAAGGCATCTAAATCCCAAATGCTCCCCAGGTGCAGTGGACAGGGCTGCCCACTGCTCCCGCCACGTGTGCTCACTGCCCCCTACATTTACATTCACGGCATTTGGCAGACGCTCTTATCCAGAGTGACTTACAAGGTTATTGGTATTACAGGTAGGCCAACGTAGCGTTAGGATTCTTGCCCAAGGACCCTTATTGGTGTAGCCAATAAGACCAGGAATCGAACCTGGGTCTCTCACATGGGAACCTAATGATGTTACCACACCAACCACACCAACCCCCCTAGTGGGTGTGTTCACTAGTGTGATGTGATGTGACAATCACAATAAACTAAAACCTTGGTAAAGTGTAATGTAGCTTCCTGATCATTTGGACAATCCTAATCCAGGTGTAATTATTCAGAAACGTGGCACAGGTAGCGTTTGTAGACGTACCAGACGACCAATGGAATGCCAGCTATAAACAAAAACACCATAATATTATATAGCCACGACCAGATTATGTATTTCGCATAGGCTCGTCTGTACTTGTCTGTTTTTCTGGCGCTTGAGTATATTTCTGACTTTATTCTCAAAATAGATTTTTTTTATTGTATTTAACAATGGCCCTAATATGCCATTAGAGGAATATAATGACATAGGATGAATTGATTCAGAACACTTGAAAATGAACATTTGTATTGTTTTCCACAGAGGTGACAGCACAGACACCGACGACGACTACGACGACGTGGAAATGTACGAATCTGATTTTTTCAAACGTCTTTTTTTGGGTTCATTTCGGCAGCTTGTTTGGATTTACGTTACAAACACGCACTTGTTCGTGCGATCGTATTTTAGTTATTACTAGTTTTACCTTTATATAAGGTGAGTCCCAGGGTGCTGCAAGCCTCATGGTGGAGGTCTGCCAGACTCCACTTCAGAGACCACTTGGCCGCACCTTAGTATACGCTGCAGCTTTATATGTAGCATATTTAGTCTTTTAGGTTTGTCCGAGACACCACATATTAGTCAGCAAATGTTTTATTCTGCATCAATGAGTTACATTCAGACACTAAATCCTGGATTAATGGTTAATGAAAAATGCTTCTGTTTTCCTTCTTTCTCCTACAGACCTTTTAATCAGTTCAGCAGGTACGGACACACACACACGCACACACACACACACACACACACACACACACACACACACACACCTAACCTAAACTCATTGTCTTCCTACTTTCTGCAGTAACTCACTCCCTGCTGATGACGTCCCACCTCCACTTCCTCCAAAGGTACATTTCATTAAATTAAAATATATAGTATAAAGTGTATAGACCAGTATAGGCACCAACTGAACCTGTGTGTGTGTGTGTGTTTGGTCAGCCTAAGATGCGGAGCAGTTCAGAAGAGAGTGTGACTGCAGAGGACGAGCGAGCGAAAGGTCAGAGTCTCTACATTCCGTCTCCACTGCTGAGAACCAGCAGCGGGACACACACACGCAGCCATCCTGTGCCACGGCCACGATCCGTCCGCAACGTCAACTCAGGTGAGCACACACACACACACTCATATATAAGGAATAAAGGGCAAAACAAAAAGAATAACAATGTGTGTTTGTGTGTGTGTGTGTGTGTGTGTTGTTGCAGACCCTTCTACGTTTTCCGGCTTCAGGACAGAAACCTCAGTGGACCAGCCTCCTGTGTTACCGCCCAAATCAGACAGGAGGCGCCGACAGCCTGTTAAGGTACCTTTAAAAGGGTGATTTTTGGTCTGTAGCCATGCCGCCCCGCCCCGCCCCTTTATTTTACATCAGAGACGGCTAGACAATCCGACATAGTCACTGAGTAACAGATAGGCCCTATTTAAAGGGGATTATTTTCTCTGGGTGTTAACAAAAAATTGTCATAAAATGCTCCAGACATGTCATCTGATATGTAATGTTCGTAGAGTAAAGAGAAAAAACACCAATCAGCCAATCACAGCACCTAGAAACGGTAGAATTTTCGCATGTGTTCCCCAAATGTAATTGTAACCCCATTCAGTTAGGGAAAGTCACTATGCAGACTCTGGACTTATTTCATCAAATTAATTCAAAATTGTAATGATCAAAATGGCAACGGTTGAACAACCATGGTCAGTATCAGTCCAATAGCATCAAAATGATGGATTAGATAAAAAAAAAAAAAAATATTCCGAAATATTAAAGAAAATTCAGCTTGCAAAAAAATTCAACTTTTTATTAACTGTATATTTTGCTCCCAAATGGCACAACAAAAAAACATTTACACAGTTAAACTCAAGCCATCTGTAACCAGGAGTCCAAAGATCAAAATTAGCCTTGCTCTTAGTTAGGAAGGGGGGCGGGCAGGGGGTGGGGTTTGCATAGTCCCTCTCCTATGTAAATATACATAAGCATCGCTAGCCAATCATGGGTGACTGTGAGCTCATGCATACAGAAGTGGTGTCCTCCAAGTGTGTATCCGCGGCCTCCCCTGACGCCGCACGAGTAGCAGCTTTAAACCGCTGCGGCATCTGGCTGCAGGAAGCACCTGACAGCCTTCCTGGTTAGTGGCTGACGCATGATGAGGAGAGATGTTTCATGGGTGGGAATTGGATACATCTAAAATTAGGAAAAAAGCAAAAAAAAAAATTAAAAAATTACCGTTAACATTTTAAAGTTTATCTTTAGTGGATAAATAAATTGGATAATATTCTGATTGCAATTTGTTCAAAATTGAACTTTCGAGCTCTAATGGATGAATCTCACACTAACTCATGATTCTGTTTCAGGAAAGATTTAACAGCTTAAAATGGTTTATGCAAAATGCAATTGGAAAATTTTAATCGAAACTTTTTGTCCAGCATGACCGACTTTCAACATTGAAATGTGGTTAAAATAATGCCAGTTGTTGTTTGAAACAATGTTTAATGTTAAACAGGTGTTAAAAAGGTTAACAAATGAATTATAAATCAGTGTTGAAGTTTTAACATTCAAATTCAAAAACCAACATTGGTTTAAAATAAATACAAAATTTCGATGTTACTTCAACATCGATTCGACTCAGCATTCGAGTTAATGTTGAAATTTCAGCTGGGATACTTTTTCTAAGGTCTATATACTGGATTCAAAAGAGAAACATTTTTAACCCTATAGACAAGTGTGAAAATGAAACAATGATGAATAACAGGGTTTTGGGGTTTAGAAACCATGTCCATGTAAGCCGCTTTGCAACATCTTACATGTTGAGCTTCCTTTAATCTGCTTCCTTTGTCATTTTTCTTTACTGTGGTCAATGCAAAGTTCCCCAAACCCCCCACTTCTTTCTTATTCATAGCCGACCAGTAAACCTCTCACCCCTACATGATCTTTAACTATATATTTATTTCTCATTAGTGTGGAACTGACGGCAACATACATACAAATTAAGCCCCGTCTTCATCAGTAGTAAAATACACTAAAAATCTTTTTATTACTTTAATACAATTTAATGCAATGTTTTTTTCAGTACATTTTCTATGAAAGTTGCTGAAATTGCTTGTTAAATTATAAATAATTTTTAAAATAATTTAATTGATTATAAATGAGTATTACTACAGTGTTAGTACTGGAGTGTGTGTATAATTATATGCCTGAATCCTGAGGCTCAGAACGGTTGTGGTTGTGTCTTTTTGAAGGAGCCGCCTGATCCAGTACACAGGAAGTTACCGGTATGAATCACAACCCACACAATAAAGATCTAATTATATAGACCTGTATGATGAGAGTCAACTAAATATTTCTATTCTTTGTTATAGATTTTCTTTAAGAAGGTTTTTAACGGCTGCCCTTTAAAAATCAACTGCTCTACGACGTGGGATCATCCCACCACTAAAGGTAAAAGATGAAGACCTCAGCATTTAACTCATCCATGTAGTAAAACACACACACACTAGTGAACACTAGGGGGCAGTAAACGTACTTGCCCAGTGCGGAGGGCCACCACCAATCCATGGTGCCCAGAGAGCAGTTGGGTGTTAGGTACCTTGCTAAATTTCCTACTGAGTGCTTTATTTGTATTGGAAGAGTAAATTAGTGATGAAATAAAGGGTTTGGGAGCAAGGTGATGAGGGTTTGGGATCTAGTTTGCCCCACCTTGCAGTTAAAACATGGGTCCCACCTCAGTCTACCCTCTTGCTCTTGGTTTGACAAGTCTGGTTTGTCCAATTTGCACAGGTTCAACATCCTCTATGGTCCTGATAAGTGGGTTTACCCTACAAAATTGGGGCCAAGTATGTAATAGTCCAGCCATGATTGTTAATTAGAAAGACTCGATTACGTTGCTACCCCGGTATGCTAGTTTGTGTGATGACTTTGGACTTCTGTCCCTAGCTGTCAATGCTCTCAATGCTTTCGATGCTAGCTCGATCCAGCCATATCCCGCTACCAGAATCCTGAACTCTACATGATCTTCTCCCTTTCTACAAAGCCAATAGTTGTTCCTTTGCCCCATCCCTCTATCAGTGCGTCCGTGCTACAGAAATCATGCTTAAGTGGATTGTGAGACTCATGTAAAGCAAGCACCACTTACATGCCAGGATCTTTATTGTATTTATCAGAAAAGGAGATATATTTTTTTTGTGGGCAGGATATTAATACTAGAGCTAGCTATGGGCCAGTGGGTGGGGGCCATTAGCTGAAGCTGTTCAGTGACAGCCACTATCTTTTACTGTTGGTCTCAAAGTAGTTGTCCCTGGTCTAGAAGGACTTGTTGCCAGATGATGCTTTCTGCTGCCTACATGTTTAGGCAAAATATTATGTCAGTACATGGAAGGACGGAGGCAGGGCATGGTAATCCACACTAAACAAATAAGGGGAAGCATTATATACACCTTATATACATCAGTAGATTGGGTTCTTGTGCCCTCAGCCTCAAGAACTTGTATTTGGAGTTCGTGGCGGCCATATTTGGAGGAAGTTGTGTGGGAGTCCGTAACATTGATATGGTGATGTTTATTTATGTAACATGATGCATTATGTTCTCGGACGTCCATGTGTCTGTCCATCCATGATCCATGAAGAACGAGTGGTTGAACGTTTGTAGGATTTAAACAGAATCGTTATAATTACCAACAAATGAACTTTCTTGGGAACTGGATTGAACTGATGGGAAGTGATCCAACCAGGGTCAAGATCACGGAAAAGTCAAATTTCTAAAATACTTTTTTTTAGTAGCTTCATTTGTTTCCGAAGTATTTCAGAAGGACATGTTACCAACTAGGCATCTGTTGCGGTCGCGTTTGACTTATTTACTATTATTTATTGTCTCTTTTTAACTTCAACAGGAAAGAGAGAGAAAAGAGAGACTTGTCTTGTAAAACCTGCTTTAGAATATGTGAGAACAGAAAGTAACAGGTTTTGTAGATGTTCACAACAATGACTATTAATAGAGTGCTAATCAGCATTATAATCAAAGAATTATTGGAAAATAATCAACTTCTATACGGCCACTTAATCACAGCGCTATGACAGCACGAAACTGTAAGTTTCACGTATCTAGCATTAATATAAAAAATACATACAAAATATAAGTCGTACAACTTTTATAATCGTTATTAATGTCGTTATTAATTACGTTATTAATGACGTTTTTACTTACCATGTACACAATTTAAGCAATTTCGTTATTCCAGCCCTTCATAATACACACAAAGCTTGTAACAATAACAATAACAGTATTGTGTCCTATGAATTGTACTAATTAATTTCATTTACTGCTAAAACTGACATGCATTATGGTTTACACACACAGTTCACTGGCCACATACAATAACGCAGCTTGGTAAAATGTATTTAATGTTCTAGCGCTTTTTGTTTAGCGCGGAGAATAGCTAACTAGACATTAGCTAGCATTTAACATGCAACTTTCTCATTCTTTCTCTCTCTCTTTCACCAGACCACCACCTGATCCTAGGCTCTGATGAAGGGATCTTCACATTAAATCTGAACAGCTCGGAGGCCACACTTGAGCTGGTAAGCCAAAAATAGCTGGAATTGATGCACAATTTTGACCTAAGTTTCCAATGTATGCCACCTGTAATATCTTGTCCAAGGTGTGTTAAGTATGTAAAGTGTACTAAATGAATAGCGTCCGAACATTTTAACATTGACTTAGCATCATGCTAACTATGCTTAAACGTCAGATTGATTTGCCTGCTGTTTTTTTATAATACTGTTTTAAACTAATTAACTAACCGAACAAACAAACAATATGTTAGCTATAGTGGCGGCCATTTTGGGCCAGAATTGATTAATTTTAGGCTAATATAACTAATAATACGTGTGTTGTCATGATGTGTAATTATTAGTGTTATTTAGTTCATCGTCACAAGTTTGAACATCCGATCATACGGTCATTTCACTAATATTTTATCTTCCTTTATCTCTTTTTGTCATTATTTAAGCTAAGTCCAGGGAAGTGCACGTGGGTGCACACCATCAGCAACGTCTTAATGTCTATATCAGGTAAGACATAAAACACACCAGGAGGCAGAAAGGATAAAGTAAAAGAAACTGTCATAAGCAGTAAAAATACCTTGAATATAATAAAACTTTACACAATTAGGAAGTAATAAAACATGACGCATGATGAGACATGCTTTTATAGGAATATAATCATTCATGTAAATGCCATTTAACTAATTGTGTCACTATTTGTTGCGCTAGAGTACCAGAATCCAATACAATGGGTTATTTTGAATACTTATGCTAGGCACATAGCGAATGTGTCATTTAGCAGAATAGCACACAGCAACCGAACAACTATTTTAATTTGTCCAAGTTATAAAACACACAATATTTCTCACACGTTGATGTCGTTCCTGTGTGTCACAATGTTGATTTGATGCACGCGTAATGACTTACGGCTAGCGTCCCTGTGTAGCAGTGAGGCTTTAACTGAGTATGTTTACTATGCAGAACGCTTAATGCTAATTAATCCAGGTTCCTTTGTCCTTGATGACGAACTTCATACCACACACTGCTTTTTGGCAGGTTTTTACATGACTCAGCTTTATACAGTGCAGCTATGCTAACCGACTCTGTGTGTGTGTGTGTGTGTGTGTGTATATATCAGGAAAGTCCTCCCAGCTACAGTCCCACGCTCTCAAGGAATTGTATGAGCAGGCTAGAAAAGAGCATCGCGTGGCACTGCCAACACACAGATTGATACCCAGGTGACTACACACATTCACAGATCCCACATTTTCTTGTAAGTGTTAAGTGTGTGCTGAAATTGACCTAGATGTGTAGTAATTACACTGGTAATTTCTTTTTAGTTTCACACACACACACATGTTTTTCCATAACACATTATTTTACCCGAATTCAGAATTCTGCTCTGCACACGAAACTAGCATTAGCAACATTGCTATTATTTTGCATACGCCTCAAAAGTGGAAGCCGCGCTAAATCGGCTGTAACCGAAACATACGCGTCGACGTGACCTAAATGATGCCGTGATTACTTGCAAGTGCAAATTAGCAAACACACATTCACAAACAGTAATACACACCTACACGTAACCACACATTGCATCTATATGCACGGATGCACCAAACTAACTCGGCTTCTTTGTTTAATCATCTTCTTCTAACAGGAAGTTTGCCATCACCACAAAGATCCCAGACACCAAGGGATGCCGAGCATGCTCAGTGGGTAAGGGAAGCAGAAAATACCACAACCTTTGGCGAAAATACAATTCCACGTTATTAATGAAAAAGCAACAAACTGAAATTATTATTATTATTATTATTATGAATATTACACAATCTCGCTCAAATTTACTTACAGGTCCACGTCCAACAAACGTGAATTCACATTAACCCAAGAACATCTACATTTAAATCCCACAAACTTGAATTCCTATTACTCGAAATCCCACAAACTGAAATATACATTACTCAAATTGTACATTCTCATTACTCCAAATCTAAACAACTCAAATTCACACTATTCTAAATTCAACAACCTAAAATCTACATTACTCCAAATCCAACAAACTCAAATTCACAATCCTTTAAATCCAACAATAAATCCCACAATCTCAAAGCTACATTACTCCAAATCCCACAAACTCACATTCACAATCCTTCAACAGCAAATCAACAATAAATCCCACAAACTCAAATCTACATTATTCGAAATCTCTAAAATCCCTAAGTCAAATTTACTTTCACCTAAATCCCACAAACTCTAAATCGCATTATTCTAAATAATACAAACTCAAATCCACATTATTAAATCTACACTACTACTAAATCCAGCAGACTCTAATTTGTTGCTGTAAATACAATATTCTATGTACATTACATAATACTTAATCTCTAAATTTCACCTCCATATAACCTAAATGTAGCTGAACATAACTTATATTCACATTATTTCAAACCACCACATTACTGTAAATCCTACAAACTGAAATCGCCACTAAAGTAAACTTACAAACCTTATTACTGTAACTCTCATAACGTGGCCAAATCAAGCACTAATATAAATTTTACAAGTTACAAATAAAAATTACAGTTACTCTAAAGATTCTCTAAAGAAACTCAACGACTTTTAACAGAAAAAACCCTAAAAATCAAAGTCAAACAAACATAAAAATATACAGTCAACTTGAATAGCTGTGTCTTTCTTTCCGTAGTCACTAACAATCAGCGAGGGTGTGTGTTCTTGTGCGGTGCTTTGGAGTCTAGAGTCGTTCTGCTCCAGTGGTACGAACCCATGCAGAAGTTCATGCTTATAAAGGTAGGTATATTTTAACAACAGCCTGTATGTTTTATCGCTTACTTTCCCCAATATTCCTCCTACATTATTAACATCTTAATATCTTTCATGTGTGTACATCTAACTGGTTTCCAACACATTTTTAGCAAGAAAATCAATGTTTTAATTGGCAATGCATATAGATTTTGCTTCTATTCTATTTAGCGAACTGTTCTTACATTTGGCAATTTACGGGCTAATTTGCTAGCAAGGTAGGTAGCCGAAATGTGTGTTCAAAATATGCGGCTCATTTCTGGCAGTGTCCTACCCTTAAAGTACCTTGAATTTGGGCCTACTAGCATTAGCTTGGGATAATGACTAAGCACTTTTCTGAATAAGTCGCTTTTAATGTTACCTGATGTTTTCAGCTAGCTAAAAGAATTGCATTTGTTAACTATTACTTAAACATGCAACATGTTTTTTTTATCTTTTAAAAGTTACATTTAATAATGTGGACTGGCCCTGAAACTATTTTTTCATGTTAACACTTGTACTATACCAGCTAAAAACAGTCGCTCTTTCTCTTCCTCTTGAAGCAGATCATCAACAACGCTAAATTTATTGTAGCGGAAAGCTTACAATTAAAGCTTTACGTTTGACTCCTACAAAGCACTGACACTGGAGGCTCCTTTCATAAATATTAATATAAATGTTTCTTTACAGAAAACACACACTGGCTCTATGTTTTTTATTGGACGCCATTAAGGTTTCAAAAACCTTATGTAACATCACAACATTTTTCTTTTCCTGAGTTTATTTTTGGTTGAAATCCTGTCATCAACTCGAGAATTGAACCGCTCTCTAAAGTGCCCTCCCAAAGACTTTTAATGTGTTTTAGGTCATAATTAGGTCATGATTTTTTATGCGCTGTTAAGAATAGTAAATAGTAAATGAATATAGTCTTTGTTTTATTAAGCGTGTTAATAAGTGAGCCTTATCGTTCGCCTCAGGACTTTGACTTTCCGCTGCCGACCCCCCTGCGTGTGTTTGAGATGTTGGTGGCTCCTGAGCAGGAGTACCCGCTGGTGTGCATCGGAGTCAACAGGGGTCCAAACTCTGCGCAGCCTGTTCAATTAGAAGTTATCAACCTTAACTCCAACACATCCTGGTTCACCAACGCTGGTGTCGGTAAGCAATCATCATAATTCTTAGACGTACGGCTCACGTACATTGAGAATCCAGATGAACAACATAACCCCTATGCAATTGTGTGTTTGCTAGAGAGCCGAAGCATGGACAAAGTTCAGGTGAATCAGTTGGACGGCGAGACACTCCTTGTTCTTATTGAGAGTAAGTGACGTTCTGGTCTATTTAGTGTGTCTTTAAGGAAGGGTGCAATTAGGATCATGTTGGGTAAACTATTAGGTATGGGTTTACATTAAAACCTCACGGTTTAGAGACTACACCGATGTGCCAAAGTCATGGGACAGGAACTAGTATCCGGTAGGACCCCCTCTAGCCTGCAGCAATTTGACATAGTATTGATTCCACAAGTGAACAAAAGACGTTTGGAGGAATGTTGAGCCATGCCGTCTGGATATCCACCCACAGCCCCCTGTGGTATTTGCAGATGCAGGATCTCAGGTGCAAATGGACCTCTCTGCTATATCCTGTAAAAGCGTGATTGGGCTCATGTTGGGTAAACGTGCAGGCCACCCCATTTGTCGAATCAATTCTGGACATCTTGGGCCCAGTGACACAGTGCATTATCCTGCTGGAATATCCCATCATTGCAGGGTTCCATGAAGTTCAATAAGGGCTGCAAATGGTCACCAAGCAGTGATGTGTGTAGTTGGACCATTGGACCCAATTCACTCTATGAGAACACACCCCACACCAGTATGGAATCACCACGAACCTGCACAGTGCTCCTGTTGACTTCTGGGGTCCAGGGCTTCAAGGGCTCTGAACCCTACTATCAGCCCAAAACACCTGGTACCATGACACATGTTGCGAGGTCCAGTTAGCAACATGACAAGCCCATGTCAGGCTCTGTCAGGCACTCTGGTGGGTCTTCTGCTTCCACATCCCATGGAAGCTAAGGCACACTGCACATACCTGAGAGATACCTCCTGCATTAAATGTGTATGTGAGTCACTTCGGACGGACAATTCTAACCAGACTGTCACTGCTGGTCACAATTATTCAGCACCTTTGGGAGGCCACTGCATGTGGGTGGTGATGCCTTCTATGATATATTTCTGATACACACATGACACTGTGGATCGAGGAACATTAATTGCCAGCACAACTTCAGAAATAGAATCTAGCACCCACTATCATGCTTCATGATACCGCCACATACTGTTATACTTTCAACCGTTCTGTAGGAAGTCAAATCTTTCATACTAGGCGAGTCTTCTAAAGGAACGTTGCTGAAAATTGTGTAAAAGTCTGGGATAAAGTATTGTTCCATTATTATTATTTCCCACAGATTCAGTATACATGGTAAACCTGGATGGGACATTGAAGAGCACCAGGAAGCTGCAGCCAGACATTAGCTTCCCTTTGGAGGTTGAATCAGTAGGTAAGCAATCGCAGTGCAAGAAGTAAATGTTATTTCTGACGCATTCTCGATAATCTCCTCTTTGTTTGAATCTACATACACAAACATTGCATGATGAGTGCTAGTTCTTACAGTATACACAGCCACAACATTTTAACACCCCCTTCCAAAGCACCCATTGCGGAATGGACTCCACAAGACCTCTGAAGGTGTTCGTTGGCATCTGGCACTGAGACATTAGCAACACACTCTACTGTGGATGTTCTCTGGGATCTGACCAGATTGGCTATCCTTTACACCCTACACACATGACTGAGCCTTGGGTGTCCATGATCCTGTTGTCAGTCCACCAATTATTCTTCCTTGGATTACTTTTGGTTGGTGTGGTACAGTGGTAACATCACTGGGCTCCCATGTGAGAGACCTGGGTTCGATTCCCGATCTGGGCAGTCAGTCTGTGCAACACCAATAAGGGTCTTTGGGCAAGACTCCTAACACTACGTTGGCCTACCTATAAAACCAATAACCTTATAAGTCTCTCTGGATAAGAGCGTCTGCCAAATGCCGTAAATGTAAATGTTTTGGTATTGATTAACCAGTGTCTACCAGAACCACCCCACAAGGCCTGCTGTCAAAGTAACTTGTGAAGTTAATGTGTTAGAAGCAGGAAAAATGAGCAAGACTTTGACGAAGACCAAATTGTGATGGCTAGATGACTTCACTCAGAGCATTTCCAAAACTTCAGGTCTTGTAGGGTGTGTAGCAGTATACAGTGGTTATTACCTATTATCAGAAGGCTTGTGAGAAAAGACAAGTGGCGTACCCACAACAGGGTGACGAATAGCCATGGTTCACTCATGTCCGGTGAAGGGTTGTAAAAGCTAGCCTGTCTGGTCCGATACCACAGAAGATTCATAGTAAAAGTAAAGTAAGTGAACTACTGTCAATTTGGCCAATGCATTTAACCCATCCGTGCAGTGAAACACACACACACACACTAGTAAATGCACACACTAGGAAGCAGTGAAAACACTTGTCTGGAGCAGGGGGCAGCCCCAGTCCACAGCACGTAGAGATCAGTAAGCAAAAATGTGATTATGAAATGTTTAATTTCACCATTTTATCTGTTGTGTGTGCAGTGTATTTTGAGGACACGCTGTTGGCTCTGTGGAAACATGGCTGGCAGAGAAGAGGTGAAGTGTTCTCAGAAATCCTGCAGGAGATCAGTGACCCTAGGAAAACATTCCGGCTCATTGGATCAGAGAGGTATCTGTCTCTTTATCTATTTATCTGTCTGTCTGTGATGTTCCACTGCTTAACTACTATAGCTAAACAATGCCCAGCTGCTGCAATATCTAAATCTACCTCTTCACCTCAGTAAGGAAACACTACTTATAAGTGGACATCTTCTTAAAACTGAAGCCCCATCAGTTCTAGCGAGCAGTGTGAAAAACCACAGCTATTTAGACACTGTGTGTAATTCACACATGTATCATCAACGGACACATGTAAAACCATCATCTGATGGTGTGAACAGAGACGTTCAGATGTCTACTTAAGCTAGATAAGCCAGACTCACCACTTTGGGGACAAAGGCATAAATGAGGTGATGTACGGTCTTTAACACCCTTTACATGCTTACAGTGGTGTCCTGATATGGTCATCCCTGGAGCTTTCAGGCTGATTTACCCACTAGACCATGGTATGGTTGTAATTTTATCAGCCCACTTGTGAGAATAGTGAATATGAATATATATATATATATTATATATATATATATATAAACTTTGCCTTTGTCTTTTTTGTTTCTTTAAACTTCAAACAATCATCCAGTCCACCAAATACCAAACAAGTCAATCAGAATAAACTGTTTGGCAATAGCAGACAGTATGTGGCTAATTTTTTGTCGGCGCAACCCACATACTCAGCTCGGCTGCTCATCCCACAAATGCATGTTCCTTACAAATGTGGCACCATTTAACAGGGACAATAACAGGCTTTCTAAGGGTGTAAGACTTATTGCCACTTATTGCTCGCTCTCGAGCACATTATACATTATATTAGCCTACTGGAATGCTGGTATACTAATATATTTGCACGCTAGCTAACTACTGTAATTACATACCACTATACTGGAATGGTAGCACACGAAAATTCTTGAATATCAATATAATTACGCATATTGATGTTTTATATTAGCTTGCTAGCATACTTTGCTAATAATACAACACATACTTACTAGTACATGACTTCAGTGACCACAAAAGAGTTTTTTGTCCTGTTTAATTAAAAAATTAAACATGTTTTAATTAAATATGTTTAATTAACTCAAATGAAATGATAAAATGCTAACATGCTTGCATTTGACACAATAGTTTACTAGTATACTTGAACAATAGGATGACTGCACATGTCTAGGCTAGCATACTAGCATAGAAACTAGCATTTTGAAATACTAGCATATGAGCATTATACAGTGCCTTGCAAAAGTATTCGGCCCCCTTGAACTTTTCAACCTTTTGCCACATTTCAGGCTTCAAACATAAA
>JAOVVF010000048.1:6764928-6775743 GCA_028565595.1 Duopalatinus emarginatus
TATATATATATATATATATATGTGTGTGTGTGTGTGTGTGTGTGTGTGTGTGTGTGTGTGTATATACTTAAACAGTAGAAGACGAGACGGAGTGTGTTATTGCGAATAACATCACAGCTGTCATTCTATCATGTCGTTCGCACTAATACGTGACCTCGATTGTTCTATTTTGTTTTATACAATGGAAAAGAAAGAAAATAAATCAAAGAAGCCCAGAATTGCAGCCTGATTATTCTTTAATATTGACAAAACCTTCCACCCAAAAAGTAGTTCCACAATGAATGAGTTGTTGCTATGCAACAGTATAAGTTCCCGTGCCTGCCATAGGACTACCAACTAATATTAGTTTGGAATAAAAAAATGCAAATAAATGAAGATGAAAGTACAGGACAAAAAGCTAAAAATAAAAATCATTACGAATTAGCGCAAGTGTGTTGCCGAAGTGCTCCGGGGTGTTTGCGCTTCAGGTGCTCATGAATATCAGTTGTACTGTTATGTGATCCGCCATCTCCATCTCGCTTTGCAAAGCTGGCGGAGCTCCACACTCTTGCGTATCTGTGTAAAATTCTCCCACAGTTAATATACACACAGGCGATTTATTTTGTAGCTGCAGCTTGCGCTCCAGCTAAATCCATGCTTTCAGTAGGTGCGGCCGTCTTTGCGAAGCATCGTGTGATGGTGTGAATTTGGTTTCCTCCCTAAAGCAGACTTCATACCATTTATGCAAACTGGCCTACACATCCTAGTAGTCCTGTGCAGACTTGCATGGGTTGAAATTTTCTGCATTTCCACCCATGTTACACCCAAGATGGTGGTGTATAAGTCGGAATACATCACCATCATTTAATGGTGCACACTGACTTCCCTTTGTCAGTTGTATACACATTGTACACGGTTGTCTATGTCCAAATGTCAGTCTTTTTGTGATGGTCAGGTGTCCGCGTACTTTTGGCCACATGACTGTGAACCGCTCGTTGTCCACTGTGCTTGTACACAAAGAGGAATTTGTCCTTATTTAACAAAAGCGCTGCGGTGAAACACGCATACCAGGAGGCAGAGAAGACACTTGACCGAAGCAGTGGGCAGCCCTATCCACGGTTCTCAGGGAGAAGTTGGGGGTCAGGTTCAAGGCCACTTCAGTCGTTTCTTGTCATTATCGGGGATCGGACTGGGGATGTTCCAGCCACAAGGCTGGTTCCTTAACCACAAGCCTACAGCTGGCCCAGGATATAGTATACAAATAATTTCTTGCCAAAAGATTTCTTATTGTTACAATAACAAACGTTACAATACCTCAAGCATACAGAAGCTTGTTGAATGAGGGACGTGTGTAAAAATGTTTTATCCATGTACTGAGAAACCCAATACGCTATGTTCATGGTCTCAGCAGATCCTTAAAAAGTATTAAAATACTTAAAATATATGATTTTTAAGGTTGATGATTTTCCGATAATTTTCTAATAGTGGCGTTACATTTCATCCGGGCGGCATTATATTTCATCTGGGCGGAATAAAAGAAATATAACAATATCCGACGAGATTATTTTTCATGCTAGTTCACCAGTGCATGTCCATATCTAACCAGACTGTAAAAGAAGCATGTGGGTAGCACTGGCATCACACATTTAGGGGCAGTGTTTCCATTTCAGCCTATATGTACTTGGTAGAAATAGACGAAGCAGTGTTTCAGAGTGGTTATTTTTCAGAGACGATCTGCGGCAAGATGGGGAAATGCAGGTTTAATGATAACTGGCTCGAGGATGGAAAGTATAGTGGCTGGTTACAAAACACGACAGAGTATGAAGCGCGGTGCAAACTTTGTAAGAAAAACATAAAATTGGGGACAATGGGGACATATGAAAGGAGAAGCACAAGCGTTATGCCCACCGCCAGACAACTGCCCCTGTTCAGATGTTTGCGGCACCGGTATCTAATGTTACTGCAAATACAAACACTAACGTTACACCCACTTCAGGATCCCACACAAGTAATGCCTTCAGTGCATTCTCTCTAACTACTACACTCAAGGCCGAAATTTTGTGGGTTTTGCAAACGGTTAGCCGACATCACTCTTATACGTCCAACAAAGACGTGAGCTCTGTTTTCAGTGGTATTGAGAAGGCAGTTTGCCTGATATGCACTTCATGTTGGTAAATATGCACTGACTATTTGCACTGTTGCTCAAATACAAATGTGTTCTGTTAAACTGCGTGTAGTTGATTTCATATTTTTGCCATGGTAATGGTCTTATTTTTTTCTTGGAGGTCTTAAAAAGGTCTTTGGTCATTAAATTTGTAGATCAAAAATGTGCAGATACCCTGTATGTTACGCCTGTTCGAATTTCTTATAGAACCGATTTTATCACTTTTGGTCTACTTGATAGTCAACTGTCTGTTTTTGATTGTTTCATCGTTTACAAATGGTTTTTTTTCTTTTTTTACACACCGTACACTCCACCCATGGTGTGTTTCCTCCTCTTTCCCATTCCATAGGCGGTGGATCTTAGTAAGCCTATAGACAAGCGGATATACAAAGGGACACAACCCACGTGTCATGACTTTAATCAGTATTCAGCGACTGCGGACAGCGTGGCTCTCATCGTGGGCTTCTCGGCAGGCCAGGTCCAGTACCTGGACCCCATCAAAAAAGAGACCAGCAAGCTCTTCAATGAAGAGGTGTGTGGGTGAGGTTGTTTCAGAATAAATTGACTTGCGTTCTTTGCTTTTAGCTTGCTAATGTTTATTCAGTCTTAGAGCTGATGGTAACGTTAGAAAACTCACGTTGTACTGCTTCATCTCTTTGTTGTTTTCCAGAGATTAATAGACAAAACGAAAGTGACCTGTCTCAAGTGGCTCCCGAAATCCGAGAACTTATTCCTGGCCTCCCATGCTAGCGGTCACCTCTACCTCTATAACGTGGAACATCCATGTGGCACGACAGCGCCACAGTATTCTCTGCTTCGGCAGGGTGAGGGATTTGCTGTTTATGCTTGCAAAACCAAAACGCCTCGTAACCCTCTTCTGAAATGGGCTGTAGGGGAAGGCGGGCTGAACGAATTTGCCTTTTCGCCTGACGGCGTGCACATAGCTTGCGTCGGCCAAGATGGCTGCCTGCGTGTCTTTCATTTCGATTCGATGGAGCTGCATGGCGTCATGAAGAGCTACTTTGGTGGCTTGCTCTGCGTTTCCTGGAGTCCAGATGGGAAATATTTGGCTACCGGTGGCGAAGACGACTTGGTCACTGTATGGTCATTTGCAGAGAGTCGTGTGGTGGCGCGAGGTCACGGTCACAAGTCCTGGGTCAATGTGGTGGCTTTCGACCCCTTTACCACTAGCATAGAAGAAGAGGAACCGATGGAGCTTAGCGGTAGCGAGGAGGACCTCCACCAGGGCCAGGGGGCACTGAATTTTGGTCGCGTGCGAACCAGCAGCACTTTGTCTCGTCTCTCTCGACACAGCTCCAAAGGTGGCGGGCCGTCTGTCACGTACCGATTTGGATCGGTGGGACAAGATACCCAGTTCTGCCTCTGGGATCTCACAGATGATGTCCTGTATCCTAGACTCCCCCTTTCCCGTGCCCTCACCAACACGTTCGGCTCCAACGCGCCACCTTCCATTAGTGCAGGGTTGAACAGCTCGAGCAGTAGTGGCGGGGTTGAAGGTCACCATCATCCTTCCAACACTCATCAGACGGCATCGTTGCCCCTTCCTCTACCTCGCTCGCTCTCACGTTCCAATTCCCTTCCACATCCTGCTGTTGCGAATGCTTCAAAAAGCCAAGGGGGGACAGAAGTTGGAGGGACAGTAGGAAGTGGCGGAGGAAGCAGTGCTCCCTTTAGCATTGGACGCTTTGCAACACTGTCGCTCCAAGAGCGCAAATCAGACAAGTCGGCCACTGGAGGCGAAAAGGAGCACAAGCGCTACCATAGTCTGGGGAACATCAGCAAAAGCAACGACAAGATCAATGTAGCGCCGCGTAGCAACCGTTTGGATGCCTCTAAGGTGCTGGGAACAACGCTGTGTCCGCGGATGAATGAAGTCCCGTTGCTCGAGCCGCTCGTTTGTAAGAAGATCGCGCATGAGAGGCTCACAGTTCTGGTCTTCATGGACGATTGCATTATCACTGCATGCCAAGAGGGACTCATCTGCACCTGGGCAAGGCCGGGCAAAATGGTGAGACTTTAAATGGTGGTGTTGGTCTGTAAGGCATATTTAATTGTTTTTAATTAGTATTTATGTTTGCATTAGTTTGCTTCACTGACTTGGTATTTAGCCAGTGAGGAGAATCAGGTTGTGTTGGGTTAAGAAGAAACGAAAGGTTTTAGTGTTCAAACGATGGAGCCATTTTGGGCCCCATTGATACCAGTTGGTCAAACGATTGTGGTTGGACAGATTACAGTTTAATTGTTCTATCATTTGCGATATACTGATAAGTACACATCATACCCAGCCTCCTGTCTCTAGTGCAGGGGTGCCCAAATTTTTCTCTATAGTGGGCCAAAGATTAATTCTGTGGGTGGGCTGCAGGCCAAAACCCAAATGTCCACCTTACCTGTTATGTATGTAATTTTCTTGAGCAGATGATGGCTGCAGCAATGTGCGTTATTGGGCACTGGGGCTGGCTATCAGTTCGCTAGCCTTCTGCCTACTTATCTCACCGCTGTATTTTTCTAACTGGGGCAAATGTTTTGTTTCATAATGTCGACGGATATCGTATTCCTTCAAAACTGCCACTTTCTGTTGGCAGATAAGGCACACCGCCAATGAATCAATTTCACAGAAGAAATAATCAATTTGCCAACTATTTTTGAACTTTTGTTTGTCCGTGTGCCACTGCCTCTACTCCTCACTCATTCATTTCATGACTCATGAGCCTGCTTACAGGAAGAGGAGCCAGCAACTCAGCAGCGCCCCCCTTGTGCCCTCATGCCCTCGTGCAGGCCATTGGGAGTCGTTGGGACAGAAATTCCCAGTGGCTGGCATAGAAGGGTACAGATTGGGAAAAATGGTGCGGGCCAAAAAAAATGGAGCCAGGGCCAAACTTGGCCCACGGGCCCCAAATTGGGCACCCCTGCTCTAGTGGATCTATGCAAAGGAGTTGCGGATTTGAAATTTGCAATTTAGGATGTTGTGTTTGGGCAAGTGCCAGTCAGCCTTTAGATGACTGGCTGCAGCACCTGATTTATACATCTTTTTTTTTTTTGTTTCCTAGAATTACATCATAAAATGGTGGACGTGGTCAATTGTTAGGAAGCATGTGGCCTAGAGAGCCATTTCTTAATGAATTCTACGGACCTTCTCAGTGGTTTGAGGGATCGGCTTTAAATGAGCTTCATCTAGATGTGTGCAAACATGATAGTTAAGTTGCACATTTTTGTCCTCTTTTTGTTGCAGCATTCTTCTCAACCATTATCAACACAGAACGGAAACTCACCCAGTGGAACGGTAGTATAGCCAGCAGCGAAGCTTTTTCACAGTCACCCGCACTGACGCTTCCTGCTTCCTGTTTTCAGAGGCACGACTTCCTGTCCCCGAGGCCTGGATTCGGTCTGGCGCAGTCTTACCACCGCTGTTACCCTGTCTCATCTTCATAACCGTGCAAGCACACTCATGCAGCTTATCTGAGGACGTACAAAGACGGTGGCGTGAACCACACAAATGTAGATACTCGTATCTTCCATATCGGCTTTCAACTTTCATTTTTCCTTTGATGGAAAGGAGGCTGAGACGTTCCTTCCATCAACCCCTCACCCCCACCCCCCCTTATCACAAGGGGGGAAAAACAACACTGCAGATGCCACGGCCATTGTATCTTATTTATTTATTTTATCATTGAAACTGTAGTAATTTATATTGTACATATTCAGAATACTCTATAAAGGCAGAGGACTAAATGTATTGAAATAACACTTAAATAATTAATATATGAAAATCCTATATTGTACATAGTAACAGTTGCGTTTGAATGTTATGTTTGTGAAACGTAGGGGATCTGAAGATTTAGCGTTTCTGTATGCTCGTGCTCCCTATGCTGGTAAGCTCAACGATTGGGTTTTGATGAAGTAGCTGCATTCCGTTTAGCCTGAACTGAGATTTAACCTTGGGCAACTACGGTTTCCTGACTCTTAAACACAGTCCTGAAGAGTTCCACGTTCAGCAAGGTCAACATGCCGAGCTAAAATGCAACTAGCTTAAGTTTGGTAACTAGCCTGAGCAAAAAAACGTTTTTTTACAAGCTGTCTTAAAGTTGCCAACTCCAGTTTTTTGAATACTGGTGGACATATATCAATATTTCATTCCTTCAGTGAAATAAACTAGGCTTTGCAAACCCTTGCCTTGTTGACCAAAAGGTAATTTGCTAGCTAATTAAGCTAGCTAACTTAAGAAAGATTCTTGTCAATGTACTTCAGTAACATATTTAACTGTTGTAGCATCAAGTAGGCAGCATTCTTCTTACCTGCTATGCCTCTTGCAATATTTTGCACAAATTAACAGTTTAAGTTCGAGCCCATTAGACAAGCACAGATGGATTTCCGCACAGTTAAAAGTTTGAGCTAGCGAGCTAGATTTTCACACAGCATTCATAATACCTTGAGTAATGTGGAGCTATTTTGCTGTCTAACAGATTTTGGGTTAGTGTAACTTTGACTGTGGTGGTTTCCCCATCATCATTCTTATAAAAGTACTTTACTTGTGGAACCCCAAACTTTTAAAATGAAAATGATTGTCTGTCTTGGTTATGCTTGTAATATTTTGGTATGAAAGTATGGTTTAAGTATTAATATTTAAGCTATTGAATATGTTGCGTTTAATTTAAAAGGTTTAAAACCTACTACTTCATTTTAACGCATGGCTAAAGCGACTAACCAGCTATTTGCTTTTAGCTTAGCTACATTCACTGCCTTAGCTTAGCTAGGCAGCAGACTAGCTGTGTAGGGAGGACCACCACAGTCACCAGAACAGCTGTGTTGTATGAATATGAACTTACGGTTTCCAACAATGCTGCCAACAAGATAAACACTTAGCCTGGCTAGCTTTTTCTCTGCATCTCTGCAATTCTATTTACAACGCCTTCATCATGTGCGTCACCCTGTGTGTTATTGAGTGTATAGCCGGATACAAACAATTAAACAGAAAGACACTTGACAATGACAGCAAGAGTAATGTGGCTGAAATAAATTTTATGCACTCTTTTTCCTTCAGCATACTAACTTTGCCTTTTTACGTTTATTATTAGATTTGTCGACCATTTTGATTGAAATTCATTGACCTGCCAACCTTCAGGGATTTTGTGTAGGAGCTCTGCCTTTTAACACCAGATTTTATGGTTACTATTGATCGCTTCAAGATACGCCAAGAGAGCAGTCCTCTTTTTCCTCTTTAATGAAAATGCAAGATCGATATATATTGGAAAATAAATTAGCTAGCCATCGCCTCCAATTTTAACTGACGCACCTAAAGCCCCCATCACAAATTAATAATATTTTGGCTGGGAGTCTTTCTTGATGTAAACAATGTTTGTTTGCTTTAGCTAACATTGAATAAGTATATAGCTAAACTTTGTGAGCTATATTTTATATGCAATTTATGTGCTGAAATTCTTATGACTGAAAAAAATGTTAATCAAAACTTAAAAATTAGATTGGCAGTTCTGCATCACAAATAGTATCTTAGCTGGAGCCGGAATCATTTGATGTTTGTGTGGACTCGATCCCTCGCGATTAGCAATTTTTCCCCTCAGGCCGACAGTAACCAAGCTGTCTTTGAGATAACCACAAAGTTTCAAAGATGGAGAAATGGAAAGGGTATAGTATTTGAATGCAGAACTTATTTAAGTCTGTGAATCCTTTTTTTTTTTTATTAAGCTACTTAAGCAACAGACACTTTCTTTATTCGTTATCATTCGTTATCATCATTATTACTTTATTCCTTACCACCTACTGAAAAAATGAGTCGTGGTTTTCCAACGTGACCAGAGTTTGAACCCTTGAGTTACATTCTGTGCTTGGTGGTGGTGTGTGTTTATCTTTATTTAAATGTTTTAACAATTTGTGGTCTTTTTTAAAAAAAAGAAATATCTTTCCTTTATGGCTGTTGCACTACAGAAAGTCTTTATTAGCTCGGATGTATTCATCTGTATGTTTCGATTTTGCTATTTAAGTATATTTTCTCCCTTGATCCTTCAACATTATGCTTTCTTTTGGAAATCTTCTGTTTGTACTGCTTAGCATAAAGTTCTGGTTTAAATTGCTCAATTTAATAGTTTAGCAACACTAATAAAGTTAACTAGCTACATGAATGCAAACTGCTATAAAGCAGCTAGCTAGTTTTAGGCCAGTTGTTCGATTACGTAATTAAAAATGAGCTTGATATAAATAAGATAACTGTTGTATGTATGTAATTTAAACCAGTATTTTATGCCAAGTTGTGATGCGAAACAAAATTCACAAACAAAGTTTGTTCTTTTCTCAAAAAAAAAGAAGAAATCATGGAAGTCAAGGAAAAGGCAGCCGACCAAATTGTTTGGTGTACGTTGTAGCTTTGTTGAGTGTTCTAGCACAAGACAACAAAAATGCTGTGCCCTGACAACCATTTTATTTCACGAGTGTGCTGGTAACATGCCGTCTGTTGTTGGTCCGTGTGCGTCCTTCAAGTCACCTTTAGGAAGTATTTCAACGTAAACAATGCTAATTCTCTACACAGAAAGACTCTCTCGCGGGAGATGGCTCATTCTTTAACGTCGCTGATCTTTCAACGCGGTCACCATAAGCATGTGATTTTATTTCCGACTATGTGTGGCATTTAACACAGTTCCACAGTAATGCCTGAGACCAATGAAGTGGCAATCAGCATCACAGTATCAAGTTTGTATATGGAGATCTATTATTAAAACTCTTAAATCCTGTGTTTCCTGTGTTAGTCTTTGTTTTTTGGTAAAATCCTTGGAGGGATGGACGTCAAATGCAGGTCTGGAAATGACTCTGGTGCTGGAAGATCGTCACGAGGGAACATGAGGTAAATTTTTAATTAGCAGAAGTAACATAGCCAATGATGTACTTCATAAGTAGCAGTCTAAAATGGCGTTAATTCATGTTGACTGTACGTGTAAGTTTGTAAGAATTTAGTGTTTAAAGATTTGTTACCATAAACCGAATTTACTCGTTTTTTTTTTGTTGTTGTTTTTTTTTTACCTCAGATAACATTAGCTACTAAATGTAGCCTACTTTACTAGCGTGTTCTTGTGACGTATTCTTGGACTATTTTCTCATTAGTATTAAAGTATTTTAACCATTAGCTAAGTTACATTTAGTTGAAGCTAAGTTAGTAGTTGTGTTAGCAATAATGATCCGATTTTCTTGTAATTCTTTGCAGAACCATGTAGAGTTAAATAAATGAATAAGATTTTGTTGATTGTATGGAATTATCTCCACAAAAAACTCATTTAACTGTTTGCAGTAAAATAACCCAAGGAAGGGAGTAACGCTATGTTCGTTATCAAGCAACTTGATGACAACTAACAACTACACTAAAGAGCCAGAATACTGGTATGCCACTCTATTACTTGGTAGGCCCAGAAATACTTTGTAGGCATTTTTGTTAAACAGTATCTCTCGTGTTTGATAGTGTTGAGTTATTCTGTAGATGAACCAGGGGCCCAATGGAATGGGAAACAAACCCAATACTGCTTTGGCGCTACCACCAGACTATGTATTTTTGCATAGGCTTGTCCTATTTTTGCACACACCTCAGTGTATATTGACAACAAATTTATACCCATGTTTTTGTCCTATCTTGACTTGTATGACCTTATTTCAAGTGTACGGAGAGCGAATGTAGGGTTAGTTACTGGATCAGATTAGATATGATACCTTAAGCCTTGAGTCTGTTAACCCTAACCCTAATTTACTGTTCAGATAATTATTCTTCCAAATATTATTATTATTTTTAACAGGCTGTGTTAATATTCATTATACAAGTGCACTACCCAGACTGTGTTAGTGTTCACTATACAAGTGCACTACACAGACTGTGTTAGTGTTCACTATACAAGTGCACTACACAGGCTGTGTTAATATTCATTATACAAGTGCACTACAAAGGCTGTGTTCATATTTATTATACAAGTGGACTACACAGATGTGTTAATATTTATTATACAAGTGCACTACACAGGCTGTGTTAATATTCATTATACAAGTGCATTACACAGACTGTGTTCATATTTATTATACAAGTGCACTACACAGGCTGTGTTCATATTTATTATACAAGTGCACTACAAAGGCTGTGTTCATATTTATTATACAAGTGGACTACACAGATGTGTTAATATTCATTATACAAGTGCACTACACAAGTGCACTGCACAGGCTGTGTTAATATTTATTATACAAGTGCACTACACAGGCTGTGTTAATATTTATTATACAAGTGGACTACAGAGACTGTGTTTATATTCATTATACAAGTGCACTACAAATGCTGTGTTTATATTTATTATACAAGTGCACTACACAGGCCGTGGTAAAATTCATTATACAAGTGCACTACACAGGCTGTGTTAATGTTCATTATACAAGTGCACTACACAGACTGTGTTAATATTTATTATACAAGTGCACTACACAGGCTGTGTTAATATTCATTATACAAGTGCACTACAAAGGCTGTGTTTATATTTATTATACAAGTGCACTACACAGGCTGTGGTAAAATTCATTATACAAGTGCACTACACAGGCTGTGTTAATATTTATTATACAAGTGCACTACACAGGCTGTGTTCATATTTATTATACAAGTGCACTACACAGGC
>JAOVVF010000048.1:6806793-6819687 GCA_028565595.1 Duopalatinus emarginatus
ATGATAGCTATCATTTAAATCTGTTAAAAATACACCAAAATGCAAGAAAAGGCATCTAATTAATTAAAAATTTTGTGAGGACCCTCCCACACCGATCTTCTCTCATCCATGTGCCCCCCCCCACACATTAAAAATGCTTCCAATGCCAAAGTTGTAAAAACATCCGAGAGAATATTTATAAAAAAGTAGGATGCACCAGAGCTCAACTTTGTTTGTCATAAGAAATGGTCTAAACACTTTATAAACCTGTTTTTGCTTTATTGTTGTTGAATATTGCATGTAGGTTGATGAGAAAAAAAAATTAAATAAGTCTGAAGAATACCAAAATGTGGAAAACTTGAAACTGGATTTGGATAGGGTTCTAAAATTCTAGGCAGCAGGCCACACATACATTTTCACCTTTAGTCTAAAAATTCGCTCCTGTAGATGCTCTTTCAAACACACAATGGTGGTCAATACCAACAATCAATCAATCTACTGACTGATCTTGGGTTTTGTCCTTAATCAGTCCTTAATCAGATAGTCCTTAATGGGATTTAGTCTTTAATCTACAAAAAAAAAAATCGGACAACTTTCATACTACATTAACAAATCATCAGATAATTAATCACCTCCTGACTACTGCTAAAAAGGAATCCTCTATTCAAGGTTATATAGTCCATATATGTGTACATGTATATTAAATGCAAAATACGTCCAAAATTATGACTGTTGTTGGATAATACCAATCCTTTTCACTCCAAAGGAATATGTTTTTATATTTATTATATAGTTATATTGTATATCTTTTACCTTTTACCTTTAATTAGCCTTTACAGTAATTTTCCATAAAGTCAAATGAAAGGTTTCCAGGTAAAATATATGTAATAAATGAGAGAAAACATTTCCCCTCGTTGATACAGTGAAGTTAGAAATTATTATATTTATAATGGTGTTCTTGGCATCTGTTGGACTGGACACTTTAATTACATTGCAAAAAACTTAAATCTAACTCAAAAAATTTGCCTATAAACAACGCTGTCTTCAACCAAGCATTTTCTGCTGGTGTAAAAAAATCAAGATTGATAAACAGTTTCCAATAAGTGGCTAGAATTATGATTGTACACATTTAGAAAATTGGGCTGTATATGCAAAGAATTGGATCTTTTTAAAGTAAACAGATTCAGAGTGTTAAAAGTACATTTCGACTAGCAGTGATATGACACGACACATTGAAATGGCGATTTTAAGGCTGCATGCCAAACTGCATTCTAATGTACTAAATAGCACTGTAACGTATTTGTACTACTGTAATGACTTTTTCTACTTCTATGTAAAAAGCAATCAGAGAAAATCTGACAAAAAAAGCCAAAATATTCAAAAACCTATACATGACACTAATTGCAAAAAAGGACTGCATTTCCCCTTGTTCCAGACAATTATGTAATAATGTTTTGCAGGGTTTATGGTCAAAAGACAATGAGACATCCCATCAAACTCACAGAAAAATCACAGAATCGATTCGGCATACATTCTGAAGCTGGTATGCATTTTGTGTTCTTTTCTAATAACTAAACATTTTATACTAGTGCCAGGTATGATATCCTAAACTTGTTACTAAACTAACAAATTAGCCGAGCTAATGTTGGTAACGTTTTCAGCAGTTGCTATCTGAGGGTAGCATTGTTAGTTCGGTCAACAGTGTAGAAACCACACTTTCTACCGTTTTCAGATTATGTACAGGATGTTGTGGTGATTAGCATGATGATATCATGCTAATCGTTTTAGATTTGCTGATTGTGGCATCATTTTTTTTTTTTGCCCTGAAATGACCTGAAGATAGCAGTTAGCAAAGAGGAATGAACTTGTCGATATTATTCGAGCAATGCCTTAAGACAATTTACACACACACACACACACACACACACACACACGAAAGTTAGCAAAACAGTCACTGTTGGGGTGAAATTTCAAACAGCCACAAGGAAACTAAACCTTGTGCATTTAGCTAACTCCTAGACCGCTACTACTAGCCTCCAAAACTTCTCTAGAACCCACAGGAACGTGATGTGCCATGAAATGGTAGTGTGATGTAGCCCCATGCAAAGCAGGCTCGAAGTTACTGCCCAGTGTCATTTAGTTACCTACAACAGCACACCTGTAAATGTTTAATTCCTCTTATACCACTGTGATTTGCTAATATTACAGGTTGTAATTGTAATGAACAAATAATCATTTTTTAAGTAGTGAGACAAGTTAACATTACGTTATAGCAGGTCTATATCTTGTTCACATTCATATACAGTAAATATAGAATATCAGCTAGGTTGTGTAGGTTAAAAGCTAAAACATTTAAAATCATCTGACTATATTGTGTAGGTCCCCCTAAATCATGGACACCACCAGACCTCTGAAGGTGTTCTGTAGTACCTGGCACAACACAATGGCAGGAGATGTTTGAAGTTCTGTAAGTTGCAACATGGGACCTCCATGTATCAGTTTTATAAACTTTACTTAACCGGGAAAGAAATGCACGAGGGTGGGTAGAAGACAAGCCGACAGAGACTGTTTAATGCTCTGGGTTAATTTTCCAGCAGAACAGTTCATGTCCTGGGATTCATGTTGATGTGACTATGGCATGTATTAGCTACCTATACATAATACCGGACCAAGTAATGGTTACAGTTCAGCAAGAGTTCAAGGTGTTGACTTGGCCCACAAATTCCACAGATCACAATCCAATCGAGCATCTGTGGACAGTGATGTATAAACAAGTTTAAACTATGTGGGCCAAACCACATGTGTGGTTGACTTGCACTATGTTCTTGAGAATAATATCTGATTATTTGACTAATATCTTGACTATTAGAATAAGATCTGATTATTTGACTAATTTACTGACATTTCCTCAGGGCCTTTACTTCCAGACGCCACTATATTTAGCTAACACGTCATCATTTTGGTTCCGCTCAATAAACCGCACATTTAACACCTGAGTGAACTGCAAGTTAGGGAAACCCATCAAACCACTGACTTAACATATCCCTCTTACATGGACAATTGTTACTATGGTTAAGGAAAACACTTGTTCTTGATTGGATGAGCTGGCAGGGTTTTATTACTTTTCTATAAAGTTAAACTTGTAGAAACTTTAAACTATTCAGGAAGTAATATTCATTGTTTTGTATATATTTAATACCATTATACATTTTTTTTTTCCAGATAACTTTTAATAGTATTATAAACGTTTTTTCCAATAACTCTTTTTTTTTTTTTTTTTTACATTTCTGTCTTTGCTTTACTTTCATAAACATTTACAGGTCAAGTCGAAATACAAGAACAGAACATCTGTTGTTGCTTTTGAACTTAACTTTCTAGTTAATACTAAGTTCTAAGTAAAGTTCTAAATGAAGTACTAATTTTAAAGCACATTTGAATGTTAACACTGCATGTTAGTGTGAAATATTTATTTCTTTGTATATTTAAGTATGTGAACATTGAACTTAGGTAGATTTCTGCATGTACCACAGTAGAATACAGTAAATGTAATTTTATATACTATATTACATTTTACAAACCTGAAAATTATCAATTGTTATTTAAGGGTGTGTTTTGTTGTAATAGACATGATAAAGCAAATATAAATAAAACCGCATGCAGATAATATACACACACGGACACAGGCTCATGCCACAAGATACATTGTTTTTCAGACCTTTTTACATTTCTTGGTGTTTACTGTGCTTTGTTTTATTACACGTCATGTTTAACTGGACTTTTTAACTGTTACTATATTGTATTATAAAAACCGAGTAAGTTTTGCCTGCTAAAGGTTTTTTTTTTACTTTTACATATAAATGTCAAACTCTGCAACAATATTTTTGGAACATTTAATAACTATTTTTAAGTTTACTTGAACTGTTTAGCTGGTGACAACTGCAAGACTTTACTTACTACATGTAAGAACAAAAATACAAATAATAATAATAATAATAATAATAATAATAATAATAATTGTTTGGACATTTTTGAGCTGTTTGCTTTTTTCCTTTAGATCTATCTCTTGCTAGACCATCTAAAATTATTTGTACTTATTCTTATAGGAATTTCTATAAATTTTATAACATGCCTTCAACATTTCGGTGCAAACTTTACAACAGATCCAAGCTTTACAAATTTCATCAAACTATTTTCATTTGGATGTAACGTCTCCTCGACCAGTCTGTATGTATAAAGACATCAGATCTCTCACCTCACTGGCCTCCTCTGGATGCTGTTTTTTTTTCTTGGTCCCCACAAGTCGAAAGTCTGTACTTTTGCAGATTTGTAGGTCCAAATCGAACTTGGTGAGTCAGAGTCTTCTAAAAACTCTTCTGTACAGGACACAGGGAGCCTGAGATACCCTGATCAGCTCCTGAGCACACACACACACACACACACACACATGCACACATACACAGACAGACACACACTTTCGCTGACACACACACACACTGACAGGCACACACAGAAGAACGCCAGCACAGCAGCCCATTGGTCACATTACTCAGCGTGTGGCCAATTAGGAGTGCTTGAGAAAGCGAGAGAGAAAGAAAGGAGAGAAACACCTAGAGGCTAAAAGTGTGTGTGCGTGTGAGTGTAAGTGTGTGTGTGTCAAAGGGGACAGCTGTTGCTTGAAAAGCTTGTTTTGTTTTGTGTCTTCATGTTGTTCATCGTTGACAGACTGTTCGTGTGTGTGTGTGTGTGTGAGTATGTGGTTGTGTTAATGCACAAACCCTACCGTATTATTTTATTAATTCCTGTCTGATGTCACATTCCGTTTAAGGTTATGTAATATTACTCAGTTTGTTAGACCGTGCAAGCCAATTGGCTTCCCAAATTCACGCAGACCTCCGATTGGTCTGTGGATCAGGGTCAGAGGTCACACATCTTTCAGAGGTCAGATCTCCTGAGGAGAGAGGAAGTTTCGCAATCAGCAATCACAGGCCTCAGCTGGGGTTTTGTCATGGGTGAGAGCAAAGGGTCAAAGGTCAGAGGAACGCCAAAACGTCAATCAAAATCTCACATGGCTGACATTTTTCAAAATTGGTGTCTTTGAAGAACAACATTTTGTTGCAGAAATGACTGTTTGAACATTTAGGCTCAATTTATGTTTTTTTTTCTTTTGCTGTTCAAAAACCGTTCTTTCTAAAACTTACAAAATGTTAATTTTAATAACCAGAATAAACTTCAGTCAGACTGAAACAAAACATGGTTGTGCAGACAAAACTAAATTCTCAATAATTGTAAATTTTAATAAATATTAAATAAATAAATAATATATTTTTATTTAATAAATAAAGTATTATTATTATATACTGTTGTTGTTGTTATTATTATTATTATTATTATTATTAAGGTAACTGTTAATAAGGGACCATATTCCAAAGTGTTTTTAAATACTGTTTTACTTACATTACATTACTGTAAATTTATTAAACAAAGACCCCAAAGCCAAAAACTCATTTGCTAATTGCAAATTCTACAGGAACTAAATGAATAAAATAATGAACAAATAATTAAAAAAAAAACAAAACAAACAAACACCCAAACAAAAGTGTATTATTATTGCACCTCTGAGTTATTGCACACATCATAACTTGCACAGATGAACCATAGTGTCACTCATTAAGGGAGGAGTTTATAATTATAATTATAAACAAATTATTTATAATTATAAATAAAGGTGAATAATTATAATAATAATAATATTTATTATTATTATTATTATTATTATTATTATTATTATTATTAGTAGTAGTAGTAGTAGTAATATTACAAATTAAAGTTGTTTTTTTTGTACCTTTGTCTATACTTATTTTATCATTACCCAGTAAAATAAAGACCCAGAAAGAAAAACTCAGCCTGGTTTATGACAATATTTTAGGTTTGAATATAAGTTGAGGGACTCCGTCCAACTCGGGGCCAGACGGAGGCTCTTCAGCAAGCTGCATTTTTTTGAAAGAAAAACAGCTAGGCTGGCAAGGGCGTGGCAGTTTATAACTCCTATTATGTAAATTACAGGAACAAACTTGTTTAACGGATGTTACACAACTTTCCATGTAACAATATAAAATATGCAGTGTCCTCGTGTTCTTTGATAAAAAAAATAAATAAAAAAAACACGCCCCCTATCTGATTCTAGATTGAATTTACAGCATGGATACATTTGATCAGAAAACAAATGATGTCTAGACTAGCTTTATTTTTATATATATATATATATATATATATATATATATATATATACTAACAGTTTAGATTCACTTTATTAAAAATACAGGCTCCATTGTAGGAACTCAATGCAACAAAAGTCAGTACAACTGCTTTACTGAGATTCAATTTTTGTTTAATATTTAGCTTCTTCCTCTTATTTTTTTGATGACAAACTCAATCTTCCTCAGTATGGAAGATACCAGTGTTGCACAAACTTCTGAAGATTTTCTTTGTGTTGCTTTACCTTTTTCTTTAAAATGACCTAAAGGTGTTCTACTGGATTCAAGTCAGGAGACATACTTGGCCAGGTCACAGTTCTCACTTTTCTCTTCTTTAGAAACTCTTTTGTGATGTTGGTAGTGTGCTATGGATCACTATCCTGCTGGAATATTCCTTTTCTGCCAAGCTTCTGGAGAATCAACTCGTCAGCCAGTTTTTAATATCCACAGGCATTCATTGGGCCATTTATAAATGTTTTACACCAATGCAGCCCATATCATTACACTCCCACCTCCATGCTTCACCGTCAGGACTATGCATTTATTGGTAGTCCTGACCAGGTTCATAGCAAACATGTTGGACTTCATAAGAGCCCCAGACATTTATCTTGATCTCTTGATCTCTATGCTCCAAATATTTATTAGGTTTCTTTTTATGTTCTTTAGCAAAATTTACTCTTGCTTTGTGCTCAGAAGGGGTCCAACATGTTTGGCATGAACCGGGCTAGGACTATCACAGTGAATGCATAGTCCCAACACTGGAGCATGGAGGTGGGAGTGTGATGATATGGGCTTTTGAAAGGTGTTTGGGAGATGACGTACATATATTTTCTACTTGATTGTGTGTAACTGACTTAATTATGCCCATAAGGCCTAGCGCTTGCTCCCTGGATGTGCTTCCCACACCGGTTCACAAGGATGTGCTGCCGTCAGTTGGTTCAAGTTTTCTGTCTATAATTAACAGCAGTCAAATAAACGTCATAGTTCCTTCAACATGCTGTTGCCCTCTTTTGAAAACGCCTGGCTTGGATTCATCAGTTCAACAATTTTAGACCAATTTCGAAGTTGTTATTTTTGTCAAAATTGTTCAAATTTTTTTCACCTTGTTTATAAATGCATAACATCTAAGAGACATTTCAATCAGGATTAAGAGCATGCCACAGTACCGAGTCTTCTTCTTTAGCTATTGATTCTGTTAAGTGTGACATTCTACTTCTTTTAGATCTTAGAGAAGCCTTTGACACTATTGACCCCCTTATATTGTTGGAGTGCCTGAAGTGTGTTGTTGGCCTCTGGGGCACTACACTGCCTATTTGTTGTGTGGGTACCTCAGGGCTCTATTTTGGGTCCTGTTTTGTTTTCTTTACACCTGCTCCCCTTTGGGTCTATCTTCCAGAAGTATGGAATCTCTTATCACTGCTACACTGATGACACACAGCTCCATCTTCTGCTTAAACCAGGGGATGGTTCTGGACTGCCTGAGAGATACAAATAGCTGGATGTCTAAGAACTTTCTTAATTTATATCAAGACAAGACAGACATAATTATTTTCGGAAACCCTGTTTCGATCAGAGCTAAAGTTAACAACCTGGGGCCAAAGCCATGTATCTTTTCTAGTGTTATAACCCTTTATTACTCTGCACTTATATTAGCTTATGCCTTACCTAACAGGTATTTTACTCTGTATCTACCTAGTAATTAGCGGGCTGTAATTTAAAGTGTTACTGAAAATTTTATAACATGTCTTAAGAAGTGCCCTTATATCAGGGCACGAATTACAGGGGGGAATTATTATATATTTGTTTCTATGCCCCGTGGCCTAGTGGTTAGGTAACCGGTCTTGTGAGCGGAAGGTCCAGGGTTCGATCCCACACAGGACAAGACACGATTGAGCTGCCCTTGAGCAAGGCAATTAACTCCCCCAACTGCTCTGCACTGTGATTTGAGGCTGGATGGATTAAATGCGAAGGTCACATTCCTCTGTTTGTAAGCACAATAGAAAAATAGTTAGTTTTCACTTTCACTTCAAGTTTATGACCCCTGACTACAGAGGTTGTTTTGTGGTACGTACCACATTACAAAGGTGACATGACTTGACTAATGTCCTTCAGGAAAAATCTTCTGCTTTCTTTGGAATTGCATCAGGATCATTTCAGCATTGGAGAACATTTATGTTTTTGAAAATGTTGTAAAAAAAAAAAAAGGTTCATATTTTGCTATTTTTGCTTATACATTAAATAAGGCACATATTAAATTATTAGAAGAACCTAGCGTGCTATCTCATCATGTTAAACAATTAAAATAAATTGATAATTGGTATAATTTTGGGTTCATACCTCAACCCTGTTATGGACATATGGCTATATGAAAGAAATATATTGCAATGGATTAGTAGCATAAAAACACTTTTTATATCCCTTTTTTTCATTAAAGTATTGTCTCTACATAAAAAAGAGCACACATCTGGGTCTCTTAATCTTTAAAAAACATGGCATTAAGTTTGTTTGGAATTTAGCAAGAAATATGCTGACAGCTTGCTTCATATTCCTTGCTTCAAATTTTTAGTACATAAATAATTTTGTACATAAATACTTGGAAAATTATTTAACTTTCTTAAATATTTGTAAGTAACAGGGCTGATGGTGATTAAACAGGGTTGACATTGTAACAGGATCAACATTGTTGGGTTACGTGGCATTAAATGTTAGTGTATTCATTTTCATTTTAGTTTATTATACTGTTACATATTAGAAATTAAAAATACTTTTAACTCACTTTTAAAGGTTCTGTCAGACAAATTACATGTTTTTGCATTCAAAGCTTTTATGCCGCCATCAACATTCACAATTTAGAAATGATAAAGAAGTAACAAACTGTATAACAGTAGAAACGGTTCAGTGTGTAAAATTCACAATTAAAAATGAAATAACTAAAAATAAGTGTAACTATTTAAAACCTTCATAAACATTAAATAAAAAGTAAATGAAATTCTATAAACACTTAAACCAATTAATTAAATTAAATTATTAAATTATATAACTATTGTATAATTCTACATTACATATATAAATATTATATTAAACGTAATTCAATTAAACACTATAAATGTATAATGATTTCATCCACTGAAATCTATACAGAAATTAAACGTCATTGATACAATGCAATAGTGTCAATCCTGTTAGTGCTGTTTTATAACAGGGTTGACGATAACAGGTTTGACAACCGGCATGCTAAATCTGCAATCGCTAGCAATGTGAGTAAGCACATAGCACATAGGGTTGATGGGTTCTGTTGGTCCATGTGTCAAGTGTAGAAAAACATGCTTTAAACCTGACAGAAAAGGAACGGCTGTACCATTCCTCACATGCTTTTCTTCTTTGTAATGAAATGAAGCCACCTTCATAAAGTTAAATGATTAATGACAGCAGATTGCAATTTCCAGGGGTCTTTTCCCTCCTCATAACAGGGTTGACGTAAGGTTGAGGACAAAAATAATATTTTTTTCACTATTTATGCATTGAAAACAAATATTTTTATCATTTTATGAGTAAAGTAAAAAATTTAACACTGTTTTAAACATTGTTTTCAGTGTGTAGTTAGTTTTTTTTTTGTTAAAAACTGCTAGTTGTTGACACTTGATTAAGCCCACGGACAGACCATTTTACTGCACTTGCAACTTTTAATTGAATTTCTAATATTTAAAAAAAAGGAAATAAAATACCAAATATTGTGTGTTTTTATTGACAAATAATTAGATTTGTAAAAAAATAAATAATTCTGCAGTTGGTTTTATGTATTTGTAAACTGTGTGTTTATTCACTATAATGTTGAAATTGAATTTTTAATATTTAAAAAAAGGAAATAAAATTGAAATAACCAAATATTGTGTGTTTTTATTGACAAATAATTAGATTTGTAAAAAAATAAATAATTCTGCAGTTGGTTTTATGTATTTGTAAACTGTGTGTTTATTCACTATAATGTTGAAATTGAATTTTTAATATTTAAAAAAAGGAAATAAAATTGAAATAACCAAATATTGTGTGTTTTTAATGACAAATAATTTGATTTGTAGAAAATAATTCTGCAGTTGGTTTTATGTATTTGTAAACTGTGTGTTTATTCACTATAATGTTGAAATGATCAGATTGCAAAAGTCTGTAATGTCTTAAACCTATCAGCAGATGTTTTCCAATCACAGAACAATATATTAAATTATCAATATTTATACTCAACTTGAGTTGTTATTGAATTAAAAGTACTTAGCACCTGAAAAGTACAAACAATCTAGTGTAACATACACTGAAGTGATGTAATGGTATGAGGTTTGTTTAGCTGGCTTTCCATGGAACTCCTGGTTCATCTGCAAACGTCTCCGACAGGTGAACACTGTGTACCTCCTTTCTGAGAAGTTACACCCGTTCATGTTTGGGTTCGGCATCTTCCAACAGGACAATGCACCACCACACGTCGGGAGACATCAGAAATCCAACACCTCAGAATACATCCACAAGCTTGGGAAGCCCATGCCGTGTGGGGGACCTACCAAGTATTAGACTGGTGTACCAGTTTTTCTGTTTTTATATATAGCAGTGTAACATATGCAGTGCAGCGTAACGTATGTAAACAACATACTCAGATATTGCAAAAAATTAAGTTGAACAGGTATTTTACATTCAGTAGTAAACAGAAGGTATTACACTGGGCATCAGGAACCGTCATCCACCATTTCTTGTTTGAACCAGGGACCTTCAGCGAGGCCCCAGTGCCTCCTGTCCCAGATGACACCCATGTAAAAAAAAATTAAATATGTAATTAAAGTTTATTATGTAATATCACTGTATACTGAGCACAATTATATACAGATAATTATGCATATTTCTTATATGTACAAATGTATAAATAATAATAAATAAATGTTAAAATAATAAATAATAAAATGTTATAATATTTCCATGCACATTTTCTGATGTGAGTCACTTTTATGTATTAATATCAAAAAATCATTACATGCTTATTTTCTGTGGTTTAAAAGGATTTTTCTTTGTTTTGTAGAAGACAAGGGCCAAATGAAATGCACCAGATCACCAAAAAGGTATGGACCTATTGTATTTGTGAAATAATGAAAAAGAGAATATATCTGTTGTCCACCAGAGGGCGCCATCAACACAAGACAGTATATTTTATATTAACAGAGCACTAATGACAGGTCACAAGTAGTGCGTGCATACACAGCTCAAGGGGTCTGTCTGGGGTTGTAGGTTCAAAACCTCACTCTGGTCTTTGTCTGTGGAGTTTTTTGTGTTCTCTGCGTCTCACATATATATTTTTTTCACTGTGTGCTCTGGTTTCCTCCCACCTCCCAAAAAATGGGCAAATTGGATGTGGTAAATTGCCCCTAGGTGTGAGTGTGTGAATAGATGTATGTGTGGTGTACCATGTGATGGATTGGAGCCTTGTCCAGGGGGTGTTCCTGCCTTGCACAGGACAATATGCGATCCTAAGCCTAAGACTAAGCGGATAAGAAAATGAATGACTGAATGACTGACCAGTTAACTGCTGATAGACTGGGTCATTCAAGATTATTTATTATTTTAGCCTAAAAAAAAAAAAAGCAAATGGGGGGAAAACACAAATATGGCGTCGGATCAATGGGGGCGCAAAAACACAAGGTGAAAAATATAAACCTGCAAGTTTTAATAGTTTGCACAGAAAGAAGTCCTGCGCTTGTATTTATTATTATATCGCACTCAAACCACCTTTTTTGTATTCTCGAATGTTTTTTTTTTTCTTCTCGATTCGGCAGTTGTCCTTGTTTTTGCGCACAAGTGAATTTTTTGCGCTAGAGTATTGGATGGAAGTGGTTTTGACAGTTTGGGGGCGGGAATTGGGATGGTTTTGACAGTTTGGGGGCGGGCTTATGGCCGTTTCTGTCAGCGAATGAAAACTGGCGTTGTGGTATACATTTATATTTACGGCATTTGGCAGACGGTTATTAGTATTACAGGTAGGCCAACATAGTGTTAGGAGTCTTGCCAAAGGACCCTTATTGGCGTAGCACAGACTAACTGCCCAGATCGGGAATCGAACCCAGGTCTCTCACATGGGAGCCCAGTGATGTTACCACTGTACCACACCAACCACTGGTATACCTCGCAGTATGAACAGCCCTTCTCCAGAAGACAAAAATGGCGGACCACGCTTAAGCTGGTTTCTTACTCGCAGCTCCTGATTAATTTGCCTCTTTATTCCTAGATCCAGACGTTAGCGTTAGCTCCTTAGTTAGCTCTTTATTCGCAGACTGAAGTTGGCTCCGTTTTCCCAGATCCAGATTCAGTGAGCCACGGTGAACGAAACGGAGTGTTCAGGTGTACAAAATGCTGCACACATTGCTTTACTGCGTCACAGACAAATAAAAAGCACTTTATACAGAAAATAACGACAACACATAAGATATTTCCTACATGTTTTTCACCTGTTTTATCTTCCCTCATTTTATTGCTCTTTATTTTGTTTTGATCATAAAGCTCTCTGCAGAAAAAATAAACAAAATAATATATTGTATGAGATTTAAATCTGGATCTACAGGGGTTGGACAATGAAACTGAAACACCTGTCATTTTAGTGTGGGAGGTTTCATGGCTAAATTGGACCAGC
>JAOVVF010000048.1:6921483-6931741 GCA_028565595.1 Duopalatinus emarginatus
ACTCATAAGGGAACCCATCCTCATCTGGGTGACACAGATGTGTGAATATAAACAAAAGTGCAGGTAGCCAGAGAATTTTTCCATTCTGTAATATATAAAAAAGCTACAAATTAGTAAATCAGTTGTGAATGACTGATGAATCAACAGAGACGAGGACAGAGACGATCCTTATGCTAACAAATATTGACAATTTGCCAAAATGTATAATTAAGTATATTGGTAAATATCACAAAAGCTGGTTGTCCATGTGGAGCAACATCTCCATGTCTTCTTTACATTTGGTAAAGAACTCAGGACTGGACTGATTTTTGAAAAGAACTTCACACCTATTACACCAACCAATAATATCCTCAAGCAACTTTTAAGATATTAAATAGCAGTCAATTAGAGTTTCTTGTGTATTATAGTTTAATCCCTATTGCTGTTACAGACCAAACAAAACGATCCCGACTCTCAAATCTTTCTTAGACTTATTAACGCTCGCTTTCAGATTCTAATGAGACTTTAAATGAGTGCTATAATAAAGGCAGGCAGACCCGCAGGGCTGGTATTAACTGCGAAACACAAATAAGTGTGAGTGCTACAGGTGTGTAATTAGAAGTAATCAGTTTTTTTTTTCCTGGTTTGTAAATTAGTCATTTTATAAATCGTTTAATAATTATCATTTCTTAATTAGAGTTTCAAATTCTGGAATACAAGGTCATTTCATTTTTTTTTTTTTACATGTGGGGTGTTAAATTTTGTGTAAACTAAACAGGCTACCAGAGAACGGCGTTAGAACTTCAACTAACATTGTTAAAGTTCTTTGCTAACAGTTGCTAACATAATGTTAATGGTATTAAATGTAATTAATGTCATTAAGTTGTCTAAGCTTCATGAACTATCCCAGTATTAGTCAAGGATTTCATATTTATTGAGAAATAATGAAGACAAGTCAGATAAATGTATAGAATATGCTGAGGTTAGCAACCTGTTTCCAGTTGAAAAGTTAGCGTAAAAACTGCTGAGATAAAGAGATAACGTTACCTCATAGCCTAGGGGTAAAAGTTGACGATGACTAATGATTCTTCCTTCCTCTCCGTTTCTTTCTCTTCACAGGATGGATTTGGTGATGGCACGGCAATGATCATGGCCCTTTGGGCGGGCGTTCGGGCCGCTGTCCTCCGTCTGGCCCTTGTGTTCTTCCTGTCACCGCCTTCTCTGGTCCACTGCCAAGGTGACAGGCCACGGCTTCAGTTCACGCAGCCGCTGTACCGCGCGTCCGTGTACGAGAACTCGGCAGCGCGGACGTACGCGGTCAGCCAGGTGCGAATGGGCGTGGACCTCCAGCAACGCTCGTGGGAGGTGCGCTACAGGATCACGTCTGGGGACGACGAGGGTTTTTTCAAGGCAGAGGAATACACACTCGGGGACTTCTGCTTCCTCCGAATACGCACCAAAGGAGGAAATGCTGCCATTCTGAACCGAGAGATTCAGGATAACTACCAGCTGACAGTCAAAGCATCCGTTAAGGGTGAAATAGTGGAGGCATGGACCAAAGTGAGCGTACAAGTGCTGGACATGAATGACCTTCGACCTCTTTTTTCCCCGACTACCTATTCGGTCACGATTGCCGAAAACACGCCACTGCGCACCAGCATTGCTCAAGTCACAGCCACGGATGCTGACACGGGCTCGAATGGGGAGTTTTACTATTTCTTCAAGGAAAAGATGGTACTTTTTGCTGTCCACCCAACCAGCGGTGTTGTTTCCCTCAGCGGGAAGCTGAACGTGGAGACTCAAAGCCGCTACGATTTGGAAATCCAGGCTGTGGACCGTGGAATGAAGCTTTACGGCAACAACGGTGTCAGCAGCACTGCGAAACTCTTTGTCCACGTGGAACGGATCAATGAGCATGCACCCAACCTCAATGTTGTGACCCTAGCACCTGTCTGGGCCGATGCTGCACCGGCAGTTGCCGTGGTGACGGTTGAGGATGCCGATACAGGACTGAATGGAGAGATTGAGGCGGTAAACATTGTGGACGGAGACCCATTTAATCTGTTTAGCATTGAAAGAATAGGGAGGACGGTGGAGGGAGGAGCTAAGAAAGGATCTAGCGAGTTTGTCCTTAAAGCTCCTGAGCATCTAGTGTGGGAAAGTTACCCTTTCGGACTTAATCTGAGTTTGCAGGCAAGAGATCGGGGGACCCCACAAAAATCATCAGAGGTTCAAGTAGTACACCTTAAGTTGTCCAGGCCAAGCCCAGTAGAGGTCCGGTTCCAGAAGGAGGTCTATGAGGTCAATCTGAGTGAAATAGCCCCTCCCAGAACCATCGTGTTGGCTGTAAAACTTCATCCAGAGCCGGAAGATGTCGAATACATCCTCACACCCTCCGCAGATTCAGCGTTTTTCAGTGTCAACAGTAGGACAGGAGTAATTAGCACGTCACGGTGGCTCACGAAGCTCACGCAACGAGAATTTGAGCTCGAGGTTGTAGAGGTCGACACTGAACTCAGGGCTAAAGTTCGGGTGTTGCTGGAAGACGCCAATGACAACGCGCCAGTGTTTACGCAGCAGTCCTACGAAGTGTTCGTCAATGAAAGCATCCCTGTCGGGACGACGGTTGTCGTGGTCACGGCTTTGGATGCGGATCACGGGGAGAACAGTTACATCACGTACAGCATGGCGAGTTTGATGCCGCTGCCGTTCACTATTCACCAGTTCAACGGCGCCATCACGACCAGGCAGGAACTGGACTTCGAGTCGTCCTCAGAAAGCTTTAGCTTTGTAGTACGGGCTTCGGATTGGGGCGCCCCCTACAGGAGAGAGAGCGAAGTAAACATCACGGTTCACCTCGAGAACGTGAACGATAACAAGCCACTGTTCGAGAAAGTCGCCTGCGTCGGAGTGGTTTCCCGCGACTTGTCAGTCGGCGAAGTCATCACGACCATGTCTGCCATAGACATTGATGAGCTGGAACTTGTGAAGTATAAAATTATCTCAGGAAACGAGCACGGCTTCTTTGATCTGAATCCTGATTCCGGGGTCATGACTCTTCGTCGGCCTCTTATTACTGCAAACCCCAAAAGCACTTTTAACCTCAAAATCACTGCCACCGATGGGGAGACTTTCTCCGACCCCATGTTTGTGAACATATCCATAGCACAGGGCAAATCCCCTCCTAAGAGTTTCAGCTGTATAGAGACACACGTAGCTCAGAGACTTGCAGAAAAGCTGCTCAAAAAGGCCAAAGCCAACAGCAAGCCCAAAATAGAAGAAGGCTTCATTGACTTGTTCTCAGTGAACCGACAAGCGCCTCAGTTTGACAAATCCTTTCCTACAGATATCACAGTCCGTGAAGATATGGAAATTGGCTCGAGTGTGTTCCAGGTGAAAGCGTATGACAGCGACAGTGGTTTTAATGGACAGATACTTTACACTATTTCCAGTGGCAACACAGACAGCAGTTTTACCATCGGCACTCTCAGCGGAGAGATGAGGATTTTCTTGCCGTTAGACAGGGAAAGAACAGACCGATACCTTCTTAACCTTACGTTGTATGATTTGGGCCAGCCACAGAGATCTGCTTGGCTTCTCTTAACCGTCTATGTGGAAGATGCCAATGACAACGCTCCACAGTTTCTTCAGAGTAGTGGATACCAAGCGCGAATTCCTGAAAACACTCCCATTGGCACGGAAGTGATTCAGGTAGAAGCCACGGATAAAGATCAGGGATCAAACGGGGAGATCCAGTATTCTTTGCTCACAAGCACCTCCCAGTTTGGCATCAACAGCTCCAGTGGGATTGTATATGTTGCCGGACAGTTGGACCATGAATACGCGCCATCGTTCTTGCTGAAAGTGGAAGCCCGAGACCGTGCAGAAAGAAACGCCCAGAGATTTTCCGTAACGACACTTCATATCAAACTGGACGATGTCAATGACTGTCCTCCTGCATTTATCCCAAGCGTGATCAGTGCCCGAGCTCTTGAGGATCTTCCGATTGGTACCGTCATCGCTTGGCTCGATACTCAAGACCCTGATCTGGGTCCGGGTGGAGAGGTACGCTATTCACTTGGTACCGACTACGACGGCCGATTCGAGGTAGACGCGACCAGTGGAGCTATTCGTCTAACCAAGGAACTGGATTATGAGACCCAACAATTCTTTAATCTGACAATTCGAGCCAAAGACAGAGGACGTCCAGTTTCTTTGCTCTCGGTCAGTTTCGTGGAGGTGGAGGTAGTGGATGTAAATGAAAACCTTTACGCGCCATATTTCTCCAACTTTGCCGTGAATGCCTCGGTTAAGGAAAGTGCTCGGATTGGGACATCTGTTCTTCGAGTTTCGGCGCGGGATGAGGATACAGGCAGAGACGGCGAGGTTCAGTTTTCTATCCGCGATGGAAGTGGCCTTGGAAGGTTCACCATCGATGATGAGACAGGTACACGCTTGCCAAATTGATATATTCCTAATTAACACGGTGATTCACTTAATTAGTATGCTCGTTAACTTCCTGCCTGGTTTAATTAGATTGCTGTGATGTGTGCTGATTTCCAAAGGTCACAGTTTTTGGCTCATGTGCTAGTTATTACACAGTGATGTCTTGTCTCTGCTGACATTGTAAGGCAAGTCAAGCAAGTCTAGAATTTGTTCCAGTTCCTGCATGCGACTGTTTTACTCTGTGTAGTGCTTTTGTCTTATTCTTCTCTAGATCATGTGGGAAACATGACCTACTTGTTTTCGTTGCCTGGAAGGAAGTCTTTTGAAAACTTTTACTTTAGAGTTAATTTTGCATAGTAATTAGATCGTGCTAACTGAGTCAGTATCAAATGAACAACAAACGTATTGTGAAGAAAATGATAGAATTGCCTCTAAGAAGGACACACAATGTTCTGCCCTTTCAAAGCTTGTTTAGTTACAAGAACCTTAACAAGATAAGTTTTCCTTATGGGGACAGTCAAGGACAGGACCTCGGGTGGATCCTCTCAGGAATGAGTTTTATTTCTCACGGTGCAAAGGTATGTCTGTGAGGTCATACCATCAAGGTTTTCTGTAGCCAAGAACCCGCCACTGGGAGCCGTAGACAGGGGCTGCCCTCCACTCTGGGCAAGTGTGTTCACTGCCCCCTTGTGTTCAGTTAAACGAGGTCCTTCAACCATGTTATGAGTGCATATTTTGTCAACTATCATGTCAAAATCTGTGAAGTCAGGGTTACAACCCCAGACCTAGAGAATTCCGTAAAACTTGGTAGGTCCCCTACAGAACCTTAGGACTGCAAAAATAGAGGCGGAAGTTTGCCGAAATATTACGTAAGCAATAAACACTATACTTCCCACAAACCAGTCCACAATTCTGGAATCTGGGGACTTCGAAGGGAAGCCAAAACTCAGACGAGTGTTCCTCATAACCATAATTTGGCGTCTCTAGATGGTGCATTGTCCTGTTGGAGGAGGCCAAACCCATCAGAATGAATACAGGACATGAACAGGTGTAACTTGTCAGAAAGGAGACACTCAAAAAACGTGGTCACCTGTCAGAGACGTTTGAAGACGTACCAGGGCTCCCATGGATTGGCAGCTAAACAAACCCTATACCCTTGTCATCACCATTATCAACCAATGATGTGCATAAGTGAGGTTGCTATATACCTTCTGTACTTTTCTGGCACTTCAGTGTACATCTAAAACAGTGCTCCCAGGGTATGTCTTGCTCTACAACTCCTTAGTGGTAAGCTTGGTACGTTGGTGTGTTTTGATTGTATGTCTTCCTGCATATCGTTCTCACCCGTCCTATTATTGGTTGGAGTTGATTCATTTTTGACGAGGATGGAATTGTTTTTTTTGGTTTTTTTTATATTGTGTCACGTCCCGAAGCACAGCGAGAACGTGATTCCATTTTTATACGCCACCAGGGCTTGTCCGTCAGTAAACGTGCAAATATGTTTCACTCTCACGCGTAAATGTGTGCCACTGCTACGTGAGCAGAATAGTTCACATACTGACTCTTGTATCTTATATACATCTGGAGGATTGAATGTGGCAGCCGCTAGACGGCACATCAGAGCCAAAACATCCCCATCCATCTGGTTTCCAAGTCGAGCGCTGATAGCTCATCCACAGTGATGTTAAACAGGCCGATAAGCTTCATTTTTTTTCTTTTTTAAAAGCTTTTTGTGGTTGTTTTTGGGGCTGTTGTCATGATCTGTGTCTCCTCACGACAGACGACAGCTACTCAGAAGAGACCTTTCACTAGGATATAAGAGGAAAAAGTAGTACATTAGTGTGTTTTGTGCAAATCTCTCAGTGTCTGGCGATTCGAGTTGATTTTGATTTTTGCGGTCACGATTTGATTCAGAGTCGATTTTCGTTTCTGGGACAATTTTTCTATTGGTTTAAAAATTTTGTTTGAATTATGTGGTTAACAATAAAACGAAAACGTAAACAATACTTTTTGGTTCCTTCCGTACTCTTTTTGCATCATTTTATATTTATACCAAAAAATAGGATTGTGATAAAATTCTGTAATTTAAATGACCAGTATTAGGTTCACCTAGCTGTCTGGCTTTTTCTTAAGTAAAAAAATCTATCAATGAACAAATTATTTAAAATATATGAATACAAAATTAAACACAGACTTCAGTCTACCACAGTGCATTAACCTTTAACTGAAAATAAAACAAACTTTTACTGCATTTATATTTTGTATAATTTCGTCTGAATGGACTCCATGCTAGCAAGGGCGCGCAGGCTAACTAGCTTGCTGTATGGTGGCCCAGACAGTCTTCTTCTACAGTGGCCGAGTGGACACGTAACGCGGTATGCAGTCTGCTCGGAAGAAAGCGGCAAAAAATAAAACTAAAACACAACGTTAAATTGATTTTGGGGCGTTTTTAATCCATTCAGAATCGCGATTCTTTGAAGAATTGATATTTGTCAGCACCTCTAGTATTTTAAGACCCAGTGTTAGTCTGTTGAATTTCTAAGGACTGCAGGGCACACCGCTGGCCCTCTTTATATGAGTAATTAACAGCAAGGATTGATCAGTCCTAAATGTAAATAAAAGATGCTTGGTATCACTTGGTTGCTCTCTCTATATAAAGAAAAAGCCTTTATTTTTGTTACTTATACACTGCAGCACAGTGAAATTCTTTTTTTTCCACATATCTTAGCTCATTAGGAAGTGGGGTCAGAGTCAGGCAGCGACCCTGGACCAGAGAGAAAGTCCACCAGTGGCAGTTTGGTGATGCTGAGGCTTCAACCCCTGACCTTCTCATCATTAACCCACAGCCTTAACCGTTGAGCCTACCGACTACTGCTTCATATACATACATAAATATGTATACTGACTGCAATACCGTGCTTGCATTTTGACCTCCATGTTTAACCCATATGTACTGTTGTAGTGAAGCACGCACGTTGGTTGTGTTTTGCTGTTATGGAGGATCGAGCTGGCAACCTTCCAGTCACAGGACAGGCTCCCTAACCCCTAACCAACAGCTAGCTCGCTTGCTAATGCTTGCTAAGGGGCATTTCTTTAACTGCTATTGCTAGTCGTGTTAATCAGTCAAGCACTTTGCCAAGAGGAAATAGATCAGCATACTTTAGCACTAAGAATATATTTACGTATATACACATCGAAAAGCCATAACATTAACACCACCTCGACCTGTCGACGCGTGGCCCACAAGACCTCTAAAGCCTCATTTATTCTCCCTCTGCGTACAGAAATGCATGCGTGCGCTTCAAGTGATATAACCGCCATTGGCCACATACTTCCTTGCGTGAGCTCCGTTGACATGGCTGTTGAGCAACGCATCCAGTAGAGGGCACTTCGGAGTAAAAAATCAAACATGGCGACAGCGGAGGAGCTTGTACTTCTGTATTTACTTCAGACACAACAAAAACATATATTCTAGACATCGGTGGTCTGTGAGGCCATTAAATACTTCAAACCGACCTGCACAACCTCTTTTTCAAAAGGTTCTGCTATTTCTTCCTCGTCGTGTCTGTACTGACGTGGTTGCATGTTGCACTGCCCACCCATGTTGTCCAGTGGTATTGCTCAGTTCTGTCCGCATCCGTAAGGTTTCAGAAAACGTGCAAATCACGTACAAAATGAACGCAGAGTATGGACAGAAGGCTACGTCCATATCTGTAGCCGTATTTAATGTTGAGCGTAAATGAGGCTTAAAGGTAGAAACATTCACTTTCATGAATCTTTTAGTGTTTTGTCCTTCTGTGGACCACTTTTAGTAGGTGCTAACCTACCGGGCAGCCATGGCCTCATGATTAGGGAACCAGTCTCGTGACCGGAAGGTCGCAGGTTCGATCCCTGCCTAGGGCAAGACACGACTGAGGTGCCCTTGACTTCCCCAACTGCTCCCTGCTCCCTGGGCGCTGTGGTTTGGGGCTGCCCCCCGCTCTGGGCAAGCGTGTTCACTGGTGTGGGTGTGTGTTTCACTGCGGAGATCACGTTCCTCTGTGTGCAAACACAGTAAGCAAATAGTTCACTTTCATCTTTCAGTGTTCTTCTGTGGACCAATTTTAGTAGGTGCTAACCTATCGGGCAGCCATGGCCTCATGGTTAGGGAACTGGTCTCGTGACCGGAAGGTCGCAGGTTCGATCCCCGCCCAGGGCAAGACACGACTCAGGTGCCCTTGAGTTAGGAGCACCTAACTCCCCCAACTGCTCCCTGGGTGCTGTGGTTTGGGGCTGCCCCCCACTCTGGACAAGTGTGTTTACTGCCCCCTAGTGTTCACTGGTGTGTGTGTGTGTGTTTCATTGCAGAGGTCAAGTTCCTCTTGCAAACACAGTAGGCAAATAGTTCACTTTCATCTTAACCACTGTATACGATAATCCCACCAGGATCAGTCATCATATAGACGTCACAATCTGTTTGGGTTCTTACGCCTGCCCATTTTTCCCGCATCCCACACCTCGACTTTGAGAACTGACTATTCATTTGCTGTCTAACACACCCCACCCGTTGACAAGTGCTAATATTTGCGGTTGTTGATGTCAAATATCATGGTATATTGGTGTAGTGGCAGCCAAATTCATCACCTGACACTAACACACACACACACAGGTTAATTGTTTCTTTTGGACCGTGTTAAGACATCTGGCAGCTCTGGAAGACGGCACTCTGATACTCTAAATATATTTCTTATTTTTATGTTTAGTAATATTGCATTTTTGACAGGTAATTCTTTTTTTGGCCCAAAGTGACTGGGAGAATCTGAGATGACAGACAAGCTGTGAAATTTAGTGTGTGTGTGTGTGTGTGTGTGTGTGTGTGTGTTGTAGAGATTTATGTGCTAAGCTCCTGTCTGGCATATTGACTTACTGCACTGAGCTTTTTATTCATGTTCAGTGCCCTTGTCAGATTGTTCTCTCAGACGCAGCTGCTTAGATTTACACACACACACACACACACACACACGTAATGCTTGGTTTATTTGTCTGAGGCTTGTTTGTGGCACCGCATCTGACGGTGCGGCTGATTTTCCCTGCTTTGTATACATTCAAATAAGCGCGTGCATTTCTCATCAGCCTCCGAGGCGGGGTAGTCGAGAGAGGTGCGGAATAAAAGGCTCGGCGGGAGACGGGAAATGGGATAAAAGCGGTGTGTGTGTGTGCGTGCGAGAGAGAGTTGAAAGTGAGAAGGTGTAAGTGCTTGGAGGAGGAGGAGAAGGTTGTGAGGTCACAGTATCGCACGCTGCTGGAATAAAGGTGAGAGATGAAAAAGGCAAAGAAGAAAGGATGAGGTGTGTGTGTGTGTGTGTGTGTGTGTGTGTGTGTGTGCACGTGTGTGTTGACGCAGTTTCTCCTCCCTAAATCATCACACACTCGCCTTAAATGTGCTTCATCTGCAAAACATTACATTAGAGCTGTTAATACCATCTGAGTCACTCCTAACCCACACAACTGTACCCTCTATAGCAGGGGTGGGCAAACGTTTTAATTCGCAGGGCCACAATGGTTTCAAAAAAATTTGACTGAGGGGCGTGGCCAGAATAGAGGGATGGTGTGTTTGTGTGAACTGTATTGTAATGTAAATGTATTAATATAATAACACAGTAGATAAACTCCCATTCCCAATTCACCTTTGGAGAAAGGCTTACTAGCCTTCGCTAATTTGAACGCTAGCAAAAAACTTTTTTTTTTGCTGAGTCTGTAAATTAGCCAACAGTCTGTGAACCGTAGCCGCCCGTTCTTGTGTAGAATGTTTGCTAGCGTAGTTAGCATGTTTTGTGGCAAAATGACGGCTGAT
>JAOVVF010000048.1:6947621-6968181 GCA_028565595.1 Duopalatinus emarginatus
ACACACACACACACACACACACACACACCAGTTACAGTAATTCGACACTTAAAATTGCTATTGAAAGTAGTTATTTGTGTGTGGAAATGTGTTTATCAGACGTTTATTTCCCGTAAATTCAGAACACAGGCGTTTTTTTTTTATACAGTAAACTTTTCCAGATCATCACCAGTGGTCGGTTGTAAACTTCTGAACTATCGGCACGTTTCACAAGTATTTATGACGCCGTCTGTAATAACACGCAGACGTTTCTGGACGCCGGCGTGCGAATCCGCGCGCGACGCCGCTTCTTAGCTTCGGTCACCCATTATTAACACATACCTCGGTGTCCTGAAATGTACCAAGGAATGTGTTTTCATAAAAAAATACATTTTATAGCCATTGGAGACGGAGCGTGATTTAATTACACATTTTAATGTGAGGAATCCTTTTCTGTACACAGGGAGTCGTCTTCATTACAGCGAAACCAGCTGAGAGTTTGATGTGCGCATCAGCGGTGTTAATGTCCTCCACCCTGAGAGTCTTTATTCCAGAAGAACTTCATTTATTAACACTGTTTTCTCTTTAGCAATATCTGGTTCGTCTGTGAATCGATAATTTCACACCGAGTTCACGCGTCCTGGGTGCAGTTTGGGTGATTGGTCACCACCGGATCTCGCAAAATATCTCGTAAAATCTAGCGTTAAAGCTTAGCCGTGTTTGTTTTTACGCCAGCGTTAGTTAGCGTGACGCCTTTCTAGCTGTGTTTCTGATATACGCAGGGAAACTGGGACACCTATACAATACCTGATAGGGCACACTAAGCTACCATACTTCTTGTAGAACGCGCCACAATTCTGAGATCTGGTGACTTTGGTGTAAAAGGCGAAACTGTGAACCCTTTGTTATTCACATCGCCCGTCAGTGGTGTTGTGGTCATGGCCGGTCGGTCTGTGTTGTTCCTCTCGGGTTTTTGCCACAAAGACCGAACCACACAATTGTATAGATTGCCTAGAATTACACAAAACGTCCCGACCTCAACCCCACTGAACACCTTTGGGATGAACTGGAGCTGGAGATTGCCTACAGACTCAACACCAATTTGTACCTGAATAAACACACATTCCCATAGCCACACCCCAAAATATGGTGGACAGTCTTTACAATGTCTTGTTGGACATTAGCAATACATCCTTCTGTGGATCTTCTCTTGGATTGGCCCAGACGGTCTAGCTTTCACCTCACACACACATCAGTCATGGGTGTCCCTGACTTTGTTGCCCTGTTTGACCCTGTTTCCGTTTCACTGGACCACTTTGGGTAGGTACTAACCACTTTTCCTTGGACCACTTTGGGTAGGTACTAACCACTGGATACTTAGACACACCCCACAAAACCTGCTATATTGGAGATGATCTAACTCAGTCGTCTAGTCTTGATAATTTGGCTCTTGTCAAAATGTTGCCCATTTTTCCTGTTTCCAGCACGTCAATTTTGAGAACCTACTGTTTGCTTGCTATCCTAATATCCCACCCTTTGATCGGCACCATTGAAATAAGATAATCAGTGTTATTCACATCGCCCGTCAGTGGTGTTGTGGTCATGGTTGGTCGGTCTGTGTTGTTCCTCTCGGGTTGTTGCCACAAAATTGAACCACACAATTGTATAGATTGCCTAGAATTACACAAAAAGTCCCGACCTCAACCCCACTGTACACCTTTGGGATGAACTGGAGCTGGAGACTGCTTACAGACTCAACACCAGTTTGTACCTGAATGAACACACATTCCCATAGCCACACCCCAAAATATGATGGACAACCTTCCCAGAAGACTGGAACCTGTAAAATGGGAATAAATCTGGAATGGGATCTGATGTCCAGGTGACCATAAATGATTAATTCCTGGGTGTAATATGTTACAGTAACTTGTTCCTAATCCTGACAACCAGCAGACAAATCGATCCCGAGTCGAACCGGGTGCGGGTATATTACATTTCAAGGCTATTCTAGGCGCACAGAGCGATGGGCTGCTGTGTAATTTGTGGGAGCTTGGTCAAGTCATGCCTCACAGCTACTGACTAATGCTAGATATTAATAATAATAGGTTCTATTTTTATTACACATTCCTCATATTCAAGGTCACACAATTCAGATCAGTTCTACCAACAGGAACGTCGAACACCAGTTCAGTTCAAACGGCACCGAAAGATCAATGAGCGTTCGCAAAATCACATCACACAAAGCACCACAGCGCACGACGCCACACAAAACTACACTACACAACACAACAGCACACAACACCACACCTCTCCATATCACATCACACAGCACTACAGTACAACACAATACACCGTGTTGTATGCCTCATCATACACCGCCACACATGACACACATGTAGTCTGAGGACGTTAATCTTCTTTAACATTTACATCTTTCCCATGTCCTTATAAACGGCTAGGTAGCTAATTCATTAGTCTAAGTAATTAGCTAGCTACGGCGCGACGTGCATATTCCGCGGTTGCTAAGCAACAGCGTTATTTATCCTTTTGATAAATGTACCCTGTATCCACCTTCCAGGAATAACAAATTAAATTTGTACCAGCACACACACACACACACACACACACAAACACATACACACCCATGCACACGCACACACACAGATGGATCTCCACGTGTTGCCGTTCAGAGCAGAGCGAGGCGGAAGTGCGCAACTGTTTGCTTTATAATTAGAAGAGCCAGCGGGTGCCCTTCGCTTACACTCACACACTTAGCATAGTGATACGCAAGGCAACATATGTCATATTATGTTCCTGTTTGCGTGTGTGTTCTTGCCAGGTACTCATCACCGTGCTGGATCAGAACGACAACGCCCCGGTGTTCTCTCAGCCCACGTACGAGGTCACGGTTGCAGAGGACACCCCAGCGGATACAGAGGTGCTGCAGCTTTTGGCGTCAGATCGAGACGAGCATCATCACTTGACCTTTGCCCTGTTGGGCAGCGTGGACCCTGCGAGCATGCGTCTGTTCCGCATCGACGCGAACACGGGGCACGTGTACACCGCGCAACGCCTTGACCACGAAACCAACACGCAGCACGTCCTCTCCGTCATGGTAACGCTCTGCTAATGTCTGAAATGCTAGTGGGTCAGTCGGTCATCTAGGAAACTCATAGACGCTGTGCAGTACTGTAATGTGTTCTGTAATTAGCCAAACTCTGGTGTAGGACACAGGTACACGTTACATGTAACTATAAATGGATAAAAGGTAAATGGTTATGGCAGCATTTTTTGGCAAAATGCTGTGAGGTAAGAACAATAAAGTGAAAGCGAACATGTACTACACGTCTGACCACTGTGGTCTTTACCCACTGGCCTACAGCTGCCCCCGTAACACACCACTATGTGTGAGATATTTAAAATTAATCCATCCTCTGCTAACAGCACCCCCAGTCATATTGTCCTATTTGTTGCATAGATGAAGTCACTTGAGTTGAAGCTACATATTTTGTTACAAAAAATAGCCGATTTTCAAAATGAAGACTTGAAACACAGAGAATACAAAGTTGCTAGTTAAAATAAGTAGCATGTGTACTAGCTAGCTAGTTGCTTCCTAGCTAATAGGCGTTTTAGAGGTTAACTCTCAAGGTTAGCTCTCTAGTTTTGCACCTGAATTACCTAAATCAACACTCTGATGGGATACATGGACGCTACTTGCACATAAGCTTATCCAAATGCTAGTTTTTTTCAAGCTAGCGCTACTAGAAGATATAGTACAGTCTTAACGAGCTTGCGGAAATATTATGTAGCCATCAAACACCATACTTCTGCAGAAAAGCCCACAGTTCTCATGTCTGGTCTGAATGACTAAACCCCAAACTCAGATGAGTGTTCCCCTAACGATAATTACGCGTCTCTAGACGCGTGCAGTGGTGCGTTGTCCTGTTGAAAAAGGCCATTTTGTCAATTAACGCTTTTAGAACCTGTGTAACCTGGTACTGAGACTACTTGATGGTTATTTTCAAATGTTTACACCGGTGCATTCTGATATTCTGCGGCTGAAATGAGGCACTAGCATAATTAGCTAGTTGTCTGTTAGCTAAGCAGCAGCTGAGCTAAGCAGCGTGACAGAAACCACAGTAATGGCGGCTGATTTCTAAAGCGCTAATACACAACTTCCTGACAGTTCCGAGTGCTGAACATAAGATTTGAGATTAGCATTGTGTAATGACATAAAGTGTAAAGTTTTCTGTCGTATCCGGCTAGCGTTTCAGTCACGTTGATAAACATGGCGTTCTAATCTTATTAGCAAACTGCTAATTAGCTGATCAGCTAGCTACTGATTATATTATAATAGCGCAAAGTCAGAAGTTGTTTTATGTTATTCTATAACGTTTTCAGACAGGTTAGCATTAAGATGATTAGCTTCCTCATTTTCTTCTTCCCCTGTCTTCCTCTCGCCATCTATCCTTCTGTGTCTTCCTCTTTATCGGAGGTTAAAAAAGGACAAAGCACTCTTATCTGTCTCGGTTTTATAGCCTACTACCTCCTCACGTCTTTCTCTCCCCCTTCTCTGTCTCCCTCTTCATCTATATCTCTCTACTGAGTTCTATCCTTTCATCTCTCTCTCTCTCTCTCTCTCTCTCTCTCTCTCTCTCTCTCTCTCTCTCTCGCTTTTCCCATCCTTCCTTTTTTCATCATTAATTCTCTATTTTGTTTCTTATCCAATCCTCACTTGCGGCTGTGTGTACCTTGGCAATAGTAGTGGTGTGTGTGTGTGTTTGTGTGAGTGTGTGTGTGTGTGTGTGTGTGTGTGTGTGTGTGTGTGTGTGTGTGTCTTTCTGTTAATGTCGTCTCCCGGCGCAGCAATCTAATTATCGATCTGATCACACTCACTCTCTGTTTCAGCGCTCCTCTCTGGGTCTGTGTGTGTGTGTGTGTGTGTGTGTGTGTGTGTGTGTGTGTGTACGTATGCCTCATAAATATTCCCGCAGCCTGTGAAACAGATGAAATGTGTTATTGTAATCCACTGAGAGATGTTATCTGCATGTGTGCGTCTGTGTGCGTGTGTGTGTGTGTGTGTGTGAGAGAGAGATTGCTGTCTGTTGCTATTTCACAGAAGCAATAAACTTTACTTATACTTCCTTCCTGTCTCTCACTCGCTTCTGTTCCCTCTTTTTCTTTCCTTTCTTGTCTTCTCTCTCTCTCTCTCTCTCTCTCTCTCTCTCTCTCAGGTAAAAGATCAGGAGTTCCCATATAGACGAAGTCTCGCACGCGTTCTTATTGGTATAGAGGATGTGAATGACCACGTCCCTCAGTTCACCATGGCAATGTACGACGGACAGGTATACGAATCTGCGGCGCTCGGTTCCGCCGTTGTCACGGTAACGGCTCTGGATAAAGACAAAGGCCAGAATGCTCAGATAAGCTACAGTATAGAATCAGGTAATTATACAATATGTGTCTTTTTGCCCCAAATCTAATAAACTGACACATCATGATGCCAATCCTATACCCTGTGTATCTTGGTGCACCTACAGGAAACACTGGGAACACATTTCGGATTGATCCGATTCTTGGGATCGTCTCGGTGGCTCGGGAGTTGGAGTTATCCACCATTGGTCACTACGTGTTAATTGTAAAAGCAGTGGATCACGGCTCACCCGCTCTATCCTCCACGGCTGTTGTTCGCATTGCTGTGACACTCTCTGACAATTCCGGGCCCAAATTTCCCCAAAGCGAGTATCAGGCCGAGGTTGCTGAAGGGGTTGCTATAGGAACATCAGTAACCACTGTAACAGCCCTCAGCCTGTCCACACTGACCTATGAAATCCGTCACGGAAATGGAGGTCGGACGTTCCGCATTAACCAGTACAGTGGTGTGATCACAACTCAAAAGTTGCTCGATTTCGAGACGGTTTCTTCGTACGTGCTAATCATCACGGCAACCAACATGGCCGGCCAGTCATCCAATGCCACCGTAACGGTCGTCGTGCTCGACCAGAATGACAACGCCCCAGTGTTCCAGCAGTTGCATTACCGGGGTGACATCAGTGAAGGGGCAGGGCTGAACAGCGTGGTGCTGAGTGAGTCGGGTGAGCCTTTGGTTATACGGGCAACAGATGCTGACCGCAACCATAACGCCTTGTTGGTGTACCAGATCCAGGAAGAGAATGCCAGGCGTTTCTTTACTGTAGATGCTGGCACCGGTTCCATCAGAACCATTGCTCAATTGGACCATGAAAAAACACCTACCTTCCATTTTCATGTAAGTGTAAGGGACAGTGGACGCCCACAGCTTTCAGCTGAACATCCTGCCGAAGTCACCGTCCAAGTGCAAGACATTAATGACTGCGCACCACAGTTTTCCCTAGATTTCTATGAAGCCGTTCTTCTGCTTCCTACCTACGAGGGAGTGGAAGCCTTGAAAGTCTCTGCTTCTGATCCCGACGGAGACGGTCAGTCAGACCTCACCTATTCACTGACCGACACCAGTCTGGAGCATTTTGCAGTAGAGTCCAGTACCGGGCTAATCACTGTCCGAAACAGCACCTTTGGCAAAGACCGTTTCCGGTTTAATGTCCGCGTATCAGATGGACGCTTCTCCAGCACAGCTTTGGTGACCATTCTTGTGCGTGAGGCACTTGACAGTGGCCTGGCTTTCACACACAGCATCTACAATGCTAACATTCAGGAGAACAATGCTAATGTGACAACAGTCGCTGTGGTTACAGCACTTGGCAACAAACTGAATGAGCCATTACGTTACACTTTGCTGAACTCTGGTGGGAAGTTTCTAATCCGTCCTACGTCTGGAGCTATAGAGACAGTCGGAGTCCCCTTAGACAGGGAGGACAAAGAAGAGTATGGACTTCTAGTGCAGGCAAGTCGAGAGGAAGACAGGTTGCGTGTCGCAAGGGCGCTCGTTCGCGTACGTGTCACAGATGTCAACGACAATACACCCATTTTTGTTGGACTTCCGTATTATGCCGCTGTGCAAGTGGAGGCGGAGCCAGGGGTTTCCATATTCCGTGTGACAGCAGTGGATAGTGACAAAGGTCCAAATGGAGAAGTCAGCTACTTCCTGCAGGATGAGCTGGGACACTTTGAAATGGACCGCATTAGCGGAGAGCTGAGATTACGCCAGGCCTTTGACGCTGATCTGTCCAGTGTTGAATACCAAATCCTGGTTTTCGCTCGCGATAGCGGCACACCATCCCTGTCCTCTTCGATCACCTTTCCTGTCACTGTTGTCAACCGGGCAATGCCTGTATTTGACCGGCCATTCTACTCTGTTAAAGTGAGTGAGGACGTGCCAGTGTTCACACCGATTCTGGGAATCAATGCCAGCAGTCCAGAAGGCCAGAACGTTCTCTACACTATCACGCATGGCAACCCTGATAGCCTTTTCTCCATTGGATTTGACACCGGCATCATCAGCGTTATAGCCCCCTTGGACTATGAGGCCAACCCGGTCCACAAGCTGATCATCAGGGCAACAGACTGCCTCACGGGTGCTAGAGCAGAGGTGGACGTTGAGGTGTCCGTTTTAGACATGAACGATAATGCCCCTGTGTTTGAAAAACCAGTTTATAAAGCAGTCATCTCCGAATCAGCCATGATTGGAACTCCTGCTTTGCAGGTGCAAGCGACAGATAAGGACTCTGAGAAAAATGCAGCAGTTCGCTACCAGATCATTCCCAACCGCAGCAACAGCACCGACCACTTCCACATTGACAGTAGCAGTGGACTGATCCTGACTGCTCGATCCCTCGATCACGAGACCATCCAGCACTATGTCTTCTCTGTCAAAGCAACTGACAATGGCTTTCCTCCCCTAAGCACTGAAGTACAGGTCACAGTTCAGGTAACAGACACCAACGACAATGCTCCAGTCTTCAATCAACTATTGTATGAGGCCTCAGTTTATGAACTCGCACCTAAGGGGCACTTTGTCATGTGCATTCAGGCTTCTGATGCAGATCAGTCGGATGTTGACCGCCTGCATTACGGCTTGGTGTTAGGAAATGAGCGTTTGCTATTTGACTTGGACCCTTCCTCAGGGATTCTGTCTCTCAGCGGACAGCGACGCATGCAGAGGATGCCACCGACCGTCAGCCTGAATGTCAGTGTTTCGGACGGCGTTTTTACCAGTACGGCCCAGGTGCACATCCACGTAGAGTGGGCTAACCTGCACACACCGCAGTTTACCCAGAGCATGTATGAAGCAGAGGTACGAGAGAACATGCCAGCTGGATCGAAGGTCATTATGATTAGAGCTCAGGATGCTGATCCTGGACCATTCGGAGAAGTGCAGTACGTTTTGCTCTCGGACGTAGCTCGATATTTGTTTAGCATTGACAGCAATGGTCAGATAACGACACTGGAGAGGTTGGATCGGGAAGAGCAAAATGAGTTTGTGCTGTCCATTGCAGCAGTCGACACGGGAGGTAGAACGGCATATTGTCATGTTCGGATTGCGGTGCTGGACGAGAACGATAATGCCCCACTTTTCGGTGCTTCTGAGTACCGTGCTAGCATTTGGGCTGAGGTGGAATCTGGCTCTTTGGTGACTCAAGTGCAGGCCTGGGATGCAGACCAAGGGCTCAATGGAGAGATCAGCTACAGCTTATACAGTGAAGCCAGTATCCAGGTCACGGAACTGCTGGATATAGACCCTGATAGTGGTTGGGTTGTTACCAAAGGCAACTTTAGCCCCCTTCAAGGGTCAGTGTTGTCCTTTTTTGTAAAGGCCTCAGACAATGGTATACCAGTCCGCCATTCTCTCATTTCTGTATACATTCACGTCCTCTCAACTGATGCCCACTTACCGGTCTTCAGCCAACCACACTTCTCCTTTATTGTTCCTGAGGATACACCCATTGGTTCCACACTGGGAGCAGTTCATCTACAGAACCAGCGTGGCCAGAACTCTGTACCTGTAAGTTTCAAGGCTGTGACTGGTCAGACTGTGGAAAGTAATAACGATGGGGTTTTTGTTGTGGACAAAGAGAGTGGGATGATCAAACTGGAAAAGGCACTGGATCGTGAGCAGACTCCTGAATTCCGTTTTAAAGTCACCGCAACTCTGCAGCAAGGTCTTGTAGATTCGGTCGCTGTCGTAGACGTGGAAGTCAAAATTCTGGATGTAAATGACAATAAACCATCATTTGAGTCCAACTCCTATGGAGCCTCCATCATCGAGGGACTTCCTGCCGGCACCAGGATCCTCCAGGTGCTAGCGGTGGATCCGGACTGGTCCGCCAACGGACAGGTAACATACAGTCTCGCTCCACCTGGGCTTCTGGGATCGGGAAGTGAGGATCTGAAGGACAGTGGGAGCTATTTTACAATTGACAGCACTTCTGGTTGGATTTCAACTCTGAAAGGCCTCGATCATGAACTTAACCCCGTTCACAGTCTTACGGTCTGGGCGTTTGATCTTGGCGACCCAGCCAGTCTGTCATCCTCGACGACGGTTGCCATAGCAGTTGGTGACTCCAACGACAACACGCCCGAGTTTTTGCAGCCGCACTACTATGGCAGCGTCCGGGAAAGCGATGCACCCGGAGAGGTGGTCGCTGTGCTGAACACCCGTGATGACGACAGCTCTGCTAGCAACCGTCAGGTCACCTACCACATCACAGGTGAGAAAACCGAACGCCTGTTTTCGCGTGGGTTTGTCTAGGTCTATTGTATTACGTAGATAACCTGCTATTGTCCACGTTTATGAAAGTGTGAATGTTAGGCACTTGCATGTCTTTTACTACGTATTCCCAATGTCCAAGTCTTATTATGGGATGTCAAAACCCATTTTCCATTCCTGCTCACACAAGCTGCATTTCATTACGGAGCACCTGCTTTAGTTGCATTGGTTGGTCAGCATTTTAACGGAAAAAAGTACCTTAAAGGACAACGTAGCTTTTAGTGTGATTTTAGTCTGAGCTGTTTATTGATATCTTACTAGCTATTGTTTATAGCTACACTCTCAAATACGCTCTCCAGCAGCATATTAAATCATTTTGTTAGGCAGACAAGAATAATAACAAAGTGACTTCTAACAACACATTAGTCTCACATTATTTATTTAGCCTACACACTGAAGTGCCACAAAAACTGGTACACCAGTCTAATATTTAGTAGGTTGCCCACAAAGCATGCCATAGGCCACGAAGACCAGACTTCCTGCAGAACGGTCCACAATTCTGTTATATTCCGAGTTTCACAGAGCGTTACATGGCACCCCAGATGTGTTTGATAACGTTGGGATCAGTTGGGAATGGCAAAACCCCAAACTCAGACGAGTGTTCCGCTAACCGTAATTTGGCCTGCATAAAAATGCATTGATCTATAACAGGGGTTCTCGACCTGAGGGTCCTGGTGTACTCCCGGCGGGGTCGTGAGAATGATGTAGTTTTAGATATGAACTCCGCAAAATGAAAACCCCGATCTGGATCGTATCCAGAGTTGCCATTTGACTGTATCACACCGACTCATTCACCAGGGTACTTGACTCTTCAACTCAGTTTGATTCGGATTTGCGCCTGCACGTTAACGGTTTGCACGTCCAGATCTGCTTTAAAATGATGTGGTTTGTGCTGAAGTGCTAGACAAAAAGTCTCAAGCCATCCAAGTTGCTGTGCCACTTGCAGGCAGTTTTTTCACCGTAAACTGCAGGAGCTAAGAGGCCAGTAATCAATTCTCCAACAGGCAACCAGTGTTAACCAGAAGGTACTTAAGGCTTCATTTGTAATATCAACCAGTAGAACGGTCTCACAGTAGATGATGATTTGTGATGGTTCTTGAGCCCGACTAATCCACACATGCAACATCTTTTTGCCTCAAAGCAGGCCCATTAATTATATGATTATTATTCTATTATTATTCTAAAGCAGTACCCTTTAATCATATGTGTGTTGGAGGGCATAATATATGTAACCCAACATATATACCCTATATGTATATGTAACCTGGAAAATATATGTAACCAGTACTGATCTACAAGGATGGAATCAGGACATAAACGCGTGTAAATCATCAAAAAGGAGATGTGCCAGGGGTCCCATGGAATGCCAGTTAAACACCACAAACCTGTGTATTTTGCATGCGCTCATCTGTACCGGTTTTTCGGGTGTTTTTCTGAACAGCACCTCGATCCTAGAGGTATTATTCCAATTGGGACATGCCTTATCACAGAACTGTGCAAATACCTAAGGGCCTGCATGCAAACTGGAGCATGCTGACTTGTGAATTTTTATTTATTTATTTTTTTAAATAGGGTAAAGCACAAAGCACAGATGCCCCCTACTGGTGGAAAAATATTATTATTTATTTAAGCCAAAAAAACGCTCGGAGATGAGAATGACGAAATAAAAACAGGTCTCTGTAGTGCTCTCAGACTTTCGGATCCTAGACGTACGTTTCACTTTGTGGTGGAAATGAATTGTAAATCAGTGATACACTCCGGCGTGATGAACATTCGATTGATTTGTGTACAGAATAACCACATCGCAAGAACCAGCTGTGCGCCTCATCACACACTGTCAAATGTAGTTATGGCTTTGCGGAATAGGGGACAACAACAACAATACACACACACACGTGCACACACACACACACCTACTCACACTATCTGCACACACACTCAGGTGCAGCTTGTATATCACTTTAGAAATTCATAACATTGCATTAGGGAGCTGTCATGGTTTATAATTCAGGAGTTCCCGGAAATGCACACACACACACACACACACACACACACACACACACACACACACTGCTACTGTTCTGGATGATACTTTTCTCTTTCTGTGATGTTCAAATCCCTTCGGTTTCAGACGAACTCAAAGGTCAAACACTGACTAATGGACTCTTCACACCCCCGGATAGAAGTGTGATATAAACACATAATGGAGAGAGGGAGATGGAGGGGAATGTGTGTGTGTGTGTGTGTGTGTGAGAGAGAGAGAGAGAGAGAGAGAATACAGTGAGAAAGTGACGAGGAAGAGATGGACAGATAATGAAAGGCAGAAATATATAAAGTGTTAGAAGAGACAGAAGATAGATGACAGAACATGAAATTTAAAAATATTCTCTCTGGAACTAAAATAAACCAGCCACTTTATTAGTAATACCTGTACACCTGCTCGTTCATATCAGCCAAAACCAGATGCACAATGCATACAACAACATAGAGCCTCAAAATGGTGACGTTGAACGGTGATATGATTGTTAGGACGATATTTGCAGTGACGTCTGGTCAATAGGGGGCGGTAGAGCGCCGCCCTCCCTGGCGGAAAAAAATTGTGGTTAGCAGCAAATTGCCTGCATTATTTTATATAGTGGGAAGAGAAACGCAGCCAGAAACAAAATAGCAACATCATAGCCAATCAGCATCCTCAAATCTGATGCCTAAAGGGCTCTTCATTTATCGCCCCAAGCGAAGTTCGTTCGTTATGGAGTAAGCACACGTGACGGTTATTAGCGGACGACAAACGGAATTACTCAGCATATAGGATGCAAGCAGCCTCCGAAAACAATAAGGTCTGTTCTTCAAAATCCGTTTGCAAGGAATTGCTTGAGAAGTGCAGAAACTACAGGTTTCTCAAAGAGCTCGATCCAGATAAGGCTAGCGGAAATCGCGCAAAAGGCTAGCGGAAATCTCGCAAAAATAAAACGTGCATTCGAGGTTTCTCCAGTAATTTGTACAGCAGAAAGGCTTGTCTAGCAGGATGCCCTCGTACAGACACTCACCAGGTTTAGCTGTATCTGCATCTATCTGAGCACATCAGAGCCGCAATTTATGATATGATTGTTAGGACAAGATTTGCAGTGACGTCTGGCCAGCAGGGGGCGGTAGAGCGCCGCCCTGCCTGGCGGAAAAAAGATTGTGGTTAGCAGCAAATTGCTTGCGTTATTTTATATAGTGAGAAGAGAAACGCAGCCAGAAACAAAATATGTGCATAGCAACATAAATTTAGCCAATCAGCATCGCGGAAACTACAGGTTTCTCAAAGAGCTCGATCCAGATAAGGCTAGCGGAAATCGCGCAAAAGGCTAGCGGAAAAGGTAAAACCTGAGCACATCAGAGCCACAGTTTATGATCATTTAGGTAACTATTAGTTTACTGATACGTCTTCGAGCTGATGCTAAATCTATTAACCATTTTTTAGAACCGTGATGAGAAGAAAAACGTGTCAGGAGACTCAACACATCCAACCTTGAGGCACTGTTCCGTCTAAAATCTTAATTTAAAATGTCCCTGACTATAAAAGCTGTAAAACCCTGATGTTTAATAGATAATTAATCGAAGTAAACAAAATAAATACAGCTAGGACTGTCACTAAAGTCTACAACAAATAACACAGGCTATAAATCATCCTGGCTAATGTGCAAAGTCTCACAATGTCTCCAACAAACACCAACACGGTCGGCGAGAACAGACGCGACACCTTATGGTAAAGTCTGTCCACTCTGGGCCGCATGCCTGAGCAGTTACTTCCTGCTCTTCAGTCAGATAGAAAGAAGAGAGTCTCGTGAACCTGGACGAAAGCAGAATGTTAAAAACAACGCGTGCGGCGCCAATGGCACCGTTTTATCCACCGTGTCGCCATGGTTACTGCAAATACACGCTTCTGCGTAACGTGATTGCTAAACATATTAGTTGTAATACTAACTTCTGTGGATCTTCTGTGGAATCAGACCAGACGATGTAGCCTTTACGGCCCTTGAGGTTCTTGAGCTCCCATGACCCTGTCGCTGGTTCATTGGATGTCCTTTCTTGGACCCACTGTATACTGGGACACACCCTACTAGACCTGCTGTTTTGGACACGCCCTGACCCAGCTCTTCACTCACTTTGCCCATTTTTCCTGCTTTCAACACATCAACCTCGAAAACCCGACTGCTGACTTGCCTTTGTAATGAGATGGGACTATACGGCTATTCAGTGAAGTGCCAGTGGGTCCATAACTGTATGGGGTTTGTCCCACCGGACCCCTGGTACATCTACAAACATCTCGGACAGGTGAACACTGTGTGATGAGTTCCACCAGTTTCTGTCCTGTATTTGTTCTGATGGGTTTGGTGTCTTGTAACAAGACAGTGCGCCGCCACAAACGCCTAGAGACACCAGATTATGGTTAGAGGAACACTCATGTGAGTTTGGGGTTTTGTTATTAGAAAACTTATTTTGCCTTACTGTGTTTTGCACACAAATAGAATGTGACCTCCGCATTTAACCCATCCGTGCAGTGAAACACACACACACACCAGTGAACACTAGGGGGGGAAGTAAACACACCTGCCCGTAGCGGGGGGCAGCCCCAAACCACAGCGCCTGGGGAGCAGTTAGGGCAGTTAGGTGCCTTGCTCAAGGGCACCTCAGTCATGTCTTGCCCTGGGTGGGGATCGAACCCGCGACCTTCTGGTCACAAGACCGGTTTCCTAACCACTAGGCCATGGCTGCCCACACCTGCGTCACCAGATTTCAAGTCAATGCGCTGAAATTCGACCTCGGAAAACGGAAGAATTGTGGACCGTTCTGCAGGAACTCTGGTGTTCGTTGACTACGGAATATTTCCACAAGCTCGTGGAGTTACCAACCTGTGGAAGACCTACCATGGATTAGGTTAATGTATCAGTTTTTCTGGCACTTCAGTGTATACGAAATTTTATAACGTGAATAACAGACACCTTAACAATGTACGATATGGTTTTTCTTAATCGATGAGCTGTGTGTGTGTGTGTGTGTGGATGACATATTCAATCATTTCATATTGTTTTCATTGATGTTGTTTGTCTCGAGATGAGGGTTTGCTTTGGCGTGTGTGTGCGCGTGTGTGTGTGTGTGTGTGTGTCGTCTTTGGTAATTGGCTGTTGTTGCTTTTGTTGACTCAAAAGAACAAAATGATTAAATAGCAAATAACAGTGAGTGATGAAGTGGATTGAGAGAGAGAGAGAGAGAGAGAGACGGGGAAGGAGGAGGAGGAGAAATAATGTGATAAAAACAAAGAGTCCTTCTATGTGTTATTAACCTCCAACAGAGTTAAATTGCACTGCTGATTTGAAGGAACACATGCATATATATAACGTGTGTGTTTACGTGTGTGTGTGTGTGTGTTTGTGCATGTCTGCTTAAGAGCAGACTGATTGGACACTTATTGAGCCAACTGTTTTAGATTACTGTGTTCCCGTTTAATTTATTCTATCCATCATTCTACCATCTCTGTCTCTCTCGCTCTTTCTCTCTGTCTCTCTCTTCTTCTCTCTTGATCTTAATAACTTAAATGAAAACAAAAAGGTGTGATTATTACAATTTATAGTAATGAGCCTGGCACGACTGTCGGAGGTTATTAATACATATTGGAGTGTGGGTGTGTGTGTGCGCGTGTGTGTGTGTGTGCGTGTAGTTTGCCTCATGGGAATGACATCATGTTCACCCACCAACCTCAAGGAGATGAAAGACATTATAGGGACAAAAAAATGCTGGTGTCCATTAGGTTAATGGTGTGTGTGTGTATGTGTGTGTAAGTGTGTGGAGAACGAAAGCTGCATTCCGGTTATAAAATGTAGCCATAACTACCATACGTTCAGGACTAGCTATGGGTTATGACTAGCTACACGCGTGACTAGGAACATATATGACTAGTTACATATATGCCGAAGTACACATAAGATTAGCTACACATGAGACCGGCTACAGCTACATATATGACTAGGTACACACAAGGTTGGCTACACATATGACGTGGTACACTTATGACTTGCTACACGTATGACTTGCTACACATATGACGTGCTACACTTATGACTTGCTACACGTATGACTTGCTACACATAAGACTAGCTACACATATGACGTGCTACACTTATGACTTGCTACACGTATGACTTGCTACACGTATGACTTGCTACACATAAGGCTAGTTACACATAAGACTAGCTACACTTATGACTTGCTACACATAAGACTAGCTACACTTATGACTAGCTACACGTATGATTTGCTACACGTATGACTTGCTGCAGATAAGACTAGCTACACGTATGACGTGCTACACTTATGACTAGCTACACGTATGACTTGCTGCAGATAAGACTAGCTACACGTATGACGTGCTACACGTATGACTTGCTACACATAAGACTAGCTACACTTATGACTTACACATATGATTAGCTACACATGAACTAAGACAACTTTGTAAATCGAAAACAATAAGGACACTTGTCAAGTTTTGTGTGTGTGTGTGTATGCAGGTGGTAACCGCGGCGATGTATTTGCCCTGAGTTTACTCTCCTCCGATTGGAAGCTGTACGTGAAGAGGCCATTGGATCGTGAGGAGCAAGAGCGCTACGTCATCAATGTTACGGCATCGGACGGTCTCCATGTTGCCACGGCGGCTGTCCACGTGCTTGTCACCGATGCCAATGACAACAGCCCCGTGTGTGACCCGGTAAGACGTGCAAGCGCACATATACGCACAAAATCATGCACTTAAAGTTCCGTTTTGTACATGCATGTATTTGTGCTTATGACTCGTGTGTGTTTAGGTGTTGTACGCTGCATCAATCTCGGAGGATGTTCCTACTGGAAATCTGATCCTGAGAGTACGCGCAACAGATGCCGACATAGGCTCTAATGCACAACTACAGTACACACTATCAGGGGGCGGGGCTGAGGACTTTACCATACACCCGTACACAGGTCTGCCTGCCTATCTGTCTGTCTATCTGTTTAAGTCTATTGGTCTGCTTGTCCATTTGCTGATGACGTGTGTTTGTGTTGTAGGAGAGCTAAAAACAGCTACATCATTGGACCGGGAGAAAGTTGAACGCTACTCGCTTGTTGCCAGGGCGACAGACGGGGGCGGGCTTTCGTGTGAAGCCACCGTTTCCATCACGCTACTGGACGTTAATGATAACCCTCCCCGGTTTGGCACCACCCACTACGAGACCAGCGTTTATGAGAACACCGCTGCGAAAGCGCTACTCACGCAGCTACATGCCATAGATCCAGACCTGGGTATGATATACACACACATGAACACACACACACACACACGGTGCTGGTGCTGCTGCTGCAGCAGTGGTTTCTTTCTTCCCCTGCATTATTGATGAGTTCCTGTGTGAGCGAGCTGTCCCGTGAGCGATCTGTTCTGCAGTGTTGCCTTCGCTCACAGTTTTTCCACTACTGCTGGTTTTCACGCTCAGAACTCAGTGAACAGCTGCATGGCTGATTTTGTAGGACTGTCTTTTATACCACCTTTTTATCCCAGTACATACAGACAGAGTTATTTGAACAGGATCTCTCTGGGCCGCGACCAAATGCAAGTATGTGTGACATATCCGAGAGTTTAAAGACGTGATAAACAACTCGCAGAATGAGTTTCGGAATGCCGTTTTTTCCCCACCAAGAAAATCCAGAGAATCTGCTGAAAACATCGACTTTTGATCGAGCGCCAGTGCAGTCGCCGATGGAAGGTTTTTTTTTTTTCCTGATTTCCGCAGCAGGCCGAAACAGACTGATGCCTGCCTCATGCTTCAGGCAACGCTCCTGCTTAAGGAAAGACGGAACGCTGCCAAGATGTTTCTGCTGTGTTACTCCGGACAACATGCCTCCGTTGATGGCAAACAACCGAGACTTCTAGTATTACAGTTGGCCCGGATTTCAGTTTACAAGATGTTTAACCCAATTTTCCTGTAGACGGTATCAGCGGCATTCTTCTGAGATCCTCTTGGCTCAGTGTGTGGCAAGAGGTAGCTTTTTGTACTGCCATGAAATCTCATTTCATTCAGCCAGAATCCTGTGATGAAACCAGTGTTATATTTTATCTCTTGCTGGAGTAGGATATGACACGCGCTGACAACCTGGTCTGGGGACACAGTCTTGCTGGCACGGAAAGACTCGGAATCCATCCCACTTAAAGACACGTGGACCTCCCGGAGAACTTGCCTGTTATTTTTTTATCTGAGCAGTCGCACATTTGTAAAAATATTCCATTGCAACAAAGGTTTTAGACAAGTCGATTAATTCAACAAGCAACTTCTGGTGTACACTTCCACAGCTGTCTAGAAGTGATAACAGCGTCTACTCTACTTTGTTTTGTTCCAAAGCCAGAGACTCTCTGAAGTACACTACATAGCCACTGCAGAAGGCAGGGGTGGCTGTTAGGGCAGCGGTGGCTCAATGGTTAAGGCTCTGGGTTCCTGAGTCCCTGCAGCACCAAACTGCCACTGTTCTTGCCAGAGTCCTTAAGCAACCCTCTCTGCTTTGGGGGACATGTATCATAGTGGACCCTGCACTCTTTCTAACAAGCTGGGATATGTAAAAAAAAACAAATTTGACCATTTTTGACATACTTTTCTGAACACTAGTTAGAACCTTCTATGTATGCAATGGATATGAGCGATGTCCTTCTGCTGTTTCTTTACACATTAACCTTCCTACATTTACATTTACATTTACGGCATTTGGCAGACGCTCTTATCCAGAGCGACTTACAAGGTTATTAGTATTACAGCTAGGCCAACATAGTGTTAGGAGTCTTGCCCAAGGACCCTTATTGGTGTAGACTGGTTACCCAGATCGGGAATCGAACCAAGGTCTCTCACATGGGAGCCCAGTGATGTTACCACTGTACCACACCAACCACGTCCCTATAAAGTACCTCGACTTGGCTGATGGACTATGAGCTCCATCTAAAATGTTGTCTAGATTGGGTATCTTGTGAATTCTAACAACACCTGTTGTTCCCCTTCATGCCTCTAACCCTGAGGCCACCCCTGCACAAGACCTCTGGGACTCCAATCCAAGTTCTCAGAGTTCTTCTACAGTCCAGAGTTGCTCTTCATACCACTCGATTAAAGGCATGAACTATCTGAAAGCTTTTGAGCCGTTTCTTAAAAATATAAAAGGATTTTCTTAAAAATATAAAAGGATGTTGCTGTTATAGACGGGTAAAACAGGAATCAGGTCTGACCTGGTGTGAGACCGACTTCAAAGTGTTCAGCCAACCTGTGAATCATTTCAGGTTTGAAATTCTAACAACCTTTCGAAAGGTTGGCATAAATTTATATTCCCAGCACTTGCTTTTTTGTCAGTAGTGCAAGACCAGCTCCTAAGGCAGAGGGGTTACAAGTGGTTGCCTCCATTTAGGAGACCATCCTGTGGAGCCCACGGCAGAGATCCTACTGAGTTTGCCTGGGAATACAAGACCCTCAGTTTCCATATGAGACCACAAGGATAAGGCATGGTGAATGAGAGGTTCTGAACTTAAAGGGGAATCTTGTGGTGCCTTATAATCTGAGTTGTAATGACATCATTTCCCACCACATGCGAAGTCTGCCGCAGTCAAACCACATACAGTTAAACAGGGAAGGAGCTTGTAGTTAGAAAACTACCCCAAGGTGAAAAGTTGAAATTCCAATGTAAAGGGGGCAAATTTTCATTTACTTGTAAACAAGCCTGTGTTCAAGATCAAGTTCCCATCTGTGATCATCTCTCTCTCGTTCTTGTCCTTCTCAGGTGAGAGCCGTAAAGTAGTGTACTCACTAGTAGACTCGGCTGAAGGCGTCTTTTCCATCGATAAGTGGACTGGTGTTGTGGCTCTGGAGAGGCCACTGGACCGTGAGGTCCAGTCCTCCTATCTTGTGGTGGTACGGGCATCTGATCTAGGCGTCCCCTATCGTCTGTCGTCTCTCGCCAACCTCACCATCGCCGTCCTAGACGTCAACGACAATCCTCCGGTGTTCGAGCGCCGTGACTACAGCGCCACGCTGGGCGAGGACGCGGCAGCCGGTACCACAGTGCTACGCGTTCATGCGCACAGCAAGGACATCGGTACTAATGCTGACATCTATTATAGTATCCGGTCTGGGAATGCACAAGGGCACTTCAGCATTGAGACACACACAGGTGAGAGACTCATCTTATACTTATACACGATACTGAAAGGTTGTGCAGAGAGTGCTTGCAAATGCTAGTAAACTAGCATGCTAAGTTATAAGACAGATACTGCTAGACTACCAGATATAATATTATTACTACCACCCCTCTAGATTTAGACAAAATCTCAGATCATGGCTTGGCTTTTCATGGTAGCTAAAAGTTAGCTAACACAATCTTTCGAAAGTTGCGTTGTTGTTGTTGTTGTTGTAGTATTTACAAAGAACTGGTCAATATATACAAATCCCATTCTGTTAGCCTGACTTGATACTCTATAAATGTCCCTCCTGCTAATATTTTTAGAGCTGATAAGCTATCCTGAAAGGTTTCTGTAGTCACATTCATAAACTGTTCATTTTTACTCCCACAGGATTTCTGAGAGGATTTCACAATCTTATTTATAAAATGCTTATTATTTTCAATCCTAATGTTGGTTAGCTGGCTAACATGAGCTAACCTGACAGGATTTCTGAGAGGATTTTAAAATATTATTTATGAAATGCTTATTATTGTCACTCCTAATGTTAGTTAGTTGGCTAACATGAGCTAACCTGTTAGGATTTCTGAGAGGATTTTGAAATCTTACTTATAAAATGTGTATTATTTTCACTTGTAATGTTGGTTAGCTGGCTA
>JAOVVF010000048.1:7027250-7038933 GCA_028565595.1 Duopalatinus emarginatus
ATAATAATAATAATAATAATAATAATAACAGTATTAGAAGTAGTGGTAATAATATAATAATAGTAACACTTATAAAATAATAATAATAATAATAATAATAATAATAATAACAGTATTAGAAGTAGTGGTAATAATATAATAATAGTAACACTTATAAAAATAATAATAATAATAATAATAATAATAATAATAATACAATAACAGTGGTAGTAGTGGTAATAATAATAGAAGTAATATTAATAGTAGTAGTCGTAGCAGTGGGGGTTGTTGTAGTAATAATACTAATAGTTATAATAATAGTAATAATAACAATAGTGGCAGTAGTATTAGTCTTAATAATAATAATAATTTCTGTAATATATAAAACATTTATCACAGCGCTATTAGATTCTCCATTCTGATGGGTCAGGCAGGGTTAATTGATTGATTATCTACAGTTCATCTTAAGTCGCTTGCTCTCGCGCGTTCTCGTTCCTATAGTAACCATATAGTGTGGCAGGCTCTCATCGACGTGTATTAAAATCAGTGTACAGCACATTAAACACAGGAAGCCATTATTAAATCAGTCGAGTTTATTTATGGTTTAGACAGACTAAAACATCTCTGTCTGAAGAGAAGACAGAAATAGAAACAGTAGCGACTGTTAGCAGTCTGACGGATGACTAACAGGTGCAGAGTGCTAACGCTAACTAAAATAGCACAGTGCTAAGTCAGGCTAGCTGATGACTGAAGCTAACACTAGGTCTAACACTAGATTTATAAAAACAGAGGTAGTGCTTGTAGAGGCAGTATAAATTACAACAAGCTAACAAGTGCTAGTTTTATAACTCATTCCTAATGGAGTATTAGTATTAGTATTACAGAGTCTCCGCGGATCCTTAAAAAGTATTAAAAAGTCTTAAATAAAATATATGACTTTTAAGGTCGTATGATTTTTCAATAATTTTCGAATAGTGCCATTACATTTCATTCAGGCGACATTAAATTTCATCTGGGCGGAATGAAAGAAAGATAACAATATCCGACGAGAATATTTTTCATGCTAGTTTATCAGCGCACGTCACTATCTAACCAGACTGTAAAAGAAGCGTGTGCCTAGCACTGGCATCACTCATTTCAGAGTGGTTATCATCACTCAGAGTGGTTATTTTTCAGAGACGATCCGCGGCAAGATGGGGAAATGCAGGTTTAATGATAACTGGCTTGATGATGGAAAGTATAGTGGTTGGTTACAAGAAGCGACAGAATATGAGGCGCGGTGCAAACTTTGTAAGAAAAACATAAAATTGGGGACAATGGGTTGTAAAGCCCCTGACACACATATGAAAGGGGAGAAGCACAAGCGTTATGTCCACCGCCAGACAACAACTGCCCCCATTCAGATGTTTGCGGCACCGGTATCTAACGTTACAGCCGCTTCGGGATCCCACACAAGTAATGCCTTCAGTGCATTCTCCCCAACTACTACACTCAAGGCTGAAATTTTGTGGGTTTTGTAAACGGTTAGCCGACATCACCCCTATACTGTTTGTCTCTTTTATTCAGTTTTGTGACTATTTTGGTTATTGTCATCTCTTTGCACTAGTGTAGAAAGTTTTGGATAATTGATACTGCATGACTCTTTTCTAGTAGGATGGCCTCCAACAGGACAATACACCACCACACACGTCTAGAGACGCCAGATTCTGGTTAGAGTTACACTCATCTGAGGTTGTGTTATTCCCACCCAAGTCACCAGATCCCAACATTGATCTCAACATTGATGGGATGCGCTGTGGAAAACAGAATTGTGGAGCATTCTGCAGGAAGTCTGGTGTTCATTACCTTACAGAATATTTCCGCAAGCTTGTGGAGCCCATGCCCCATCAGGGACCTACCAAGTATCAGACTAGTGTACCATAATTCGGCGTCTCTAGACGTGTCTGTCGGAAGCCGTCAGAATGAATGAAGGACATGAACTGGTGTAACTCGTCAATGACTACATAGTCATTATGCAAAATAAATAAATAAATAAATATAAGATCCTGAGGACATACAGCAGCTTTCTGTGCTCCTGTACTTAGGTGGCTATAGTGTGTGTGTGTGTGTGTGTTATGTCAGTGAGTTTTGTAGCCGTCAGCTATGCGGTCCATCTCTTTCTTCGTCTCCCAGCGCCGCAGTGTAGAAGCCCAGCGTTCCAGTTCAGGCTCAGCCGCACACACAACCTACACACACACACACACAGAAAGTGCAATTCAGTTGCCAGTGTCTCAGAGGTGACTTCATCCTTACACCCTCGTAGTCAGAGTCGCAGTACCATACTAGGATCCTGTGCAGGTGAAGTCCGGTTCCTGTCACCACTAAGGTCCCCGGTTCTGTCCTGAAACGAGGTCTGGGTGTGTTCCAACAGGCTGTCGAATTTGAACCGGAACCAGCGGTGCGCCTCCTGCAGGTTCTCCGAGATCTGCAAGCAGCGGACAGTTGTCTCTGTGAGATACCGTCCACCAGGGTGCTTCCTCGGAGTCAGTCCAGGTGCTGACTAACACACTCGGAGTGAAGCGCTATCCGCCCTCTTCTACATACATGCCCTGAGTTTAATCCCTCCCACCCAATCCGGACACGCCCTTACCTGCTGGGACTCGAGGCCGACTTCCTTCATCTTCTGTTCGGCTTCATCCCTTTCTTCTTTCAGCTTCACTACACACTCCTCCAACATCTACACACACAACACTTATTACTCTCAACTAACAGGCAAAGACACAATCCATTTTGGTGGATAACTGTGTGTGTGTGTGTGTGTGTGTGTGTGTGTGTTGGGGGGGCACCTAGAACACACCTAAGAAACTGAAAAACACACCTCACATTTCTCCTGCAGTGTGTGTGTGAGGTGTCTTTCTGCCTGCAGCTCCCCCTGCTGGCTGGAGGACAGATCGAGCAGCTCGGCCTGCAGGGACGCAACGTCGTTGCGCAGCTGATCCAGTGACTCAGACTGACAACACACACACACACACTGAAATGTGTGTATTAATGCACAGAAGTGTGTGTGGTGACTGCCTGAGTTTGTGTGTGTGTGTGTGTGTGTGTGTGTGTGTCATCCTAACCCTAGCTGAGGTGCTCAGTTCTGTCTTGCTTCTCTGCTTTAGCTGAACCTTCTGCGCTGTAATTCGAGCGTCCTGACTGGACACGAGGTCCTCCAGCTCACACACTTTTCTGCAAAGTTCTCGGTTGGTTTGGGCGAGGTCACATGACCTGGACGAGACATCACGGAGAGCTTTCTTCAGCTAGCGGAAAGACAAAGGGATGGCGAGAAAAGAAGGGACAAGGGGAATGAGGGAGAAGGGAAATATTAAAAGAGAGGAAGGGATAAAGGGATGAGGAGCAGTGTGTGTGTGTGTGTGTGTGTGTGTGTTTTAGCTACCTCACACACCTCCCTCTGAGCTGACCTTCTCCCATGACGCTTTGCTCTCTGGAGTTCGTCGACTTGCTTGGTCAGTTCGGTGATTTCTTGTCTTGCCTTGTGTAGCTCCGCTTCTCTGGTGATGTAAGCAACACACACACACACACACACACACACACACACACACACACACACATACATACATACAGGGTAAAAACACTTTGTTTTACCAAGATATTAGAACACACACAGACACAGACACACACACACACACCTTTGTCTCCCGAGTGTGTGTAGCTCATCCAGTTTGTCTTCCAGTTCAGTTTGCAGGGTCTCAGTCTTCCTCTGTAAAGGACACACACACACACACACACACACACACCTTTCTTTCAATCTCTCTTCCTGTCTATCTATCTACCTATCTGTCTGTCTTTCTCTCTTTCTCTGTCTATCTCTCTATCTATCTCTATCTATCTCTCTGTGTGTCTCTGTCTCTGTGTCTCTATCTCTCTGTCTCTGCCTGTGTGTCTCGCTCTCTGTCTCTCTGTCTCTGTCTGTGTGTCTCTCTCTCTGTCTCTCTGTCTCTGTCTGTGTGTCTCGCTCTCTGTCTCTCTGTCTCTGTCTGTGTGTCTCTCTCTCTGTCTCTCTGTCTCTGTCTGTGTGTCTCTCTCTCTGTCTCTCTGTCTCCGTCTGTGTGTCTCTCTCTCTGTCTCGGTCTATTTCACCCTCTGTGTATCTTTTGATCTCTCTTTGTCTCTATCTATGTATATGTCTCTTACTCTGTCTCTATCTGTTTCTCTCTCTGTCTCTATATGTCTCTGTGGACAGAGGAATAGAAAGAATTCTATCCCTCTGTCCACAGTTTGTCTCTTACCATGTGCGTGTTGTGTAGCTGATCTTTCAGCCTGAGGTTCTCTCGCTGAACGTATTCCGTCTCCGAACGCAACAGACACATCTGGCAGTCCTTTACCTGTAACTCCTCCTGCACCTGAGAGAGAGAGAGAGAGAGAGAGAGAGAGAGAGACAGTGAGAGAGAGAAAGACAGAGACAGAGAGAGAAAGAGAGAGAGATGGACAGACAGACAGATATTATAAGAAAAATAAAAAGTGTGTTAAAACGGTGTGTGTGTGTGTGTGTGCACCTGTTTGAGTTGCTCCTGCAGACTTTTGTAGTTTGTCCTCACACACTCCAGCTCAGCACATACCTAAGAGACAGTGCACCAGAGTGTGTGTTTGTTAGCTAACAGTTTGTGTGTGTGTGTGTGTGTGTATTTATTTGTTCACCCAACACACAGTATAACCCTCCATTTACCTCTTCCCTCTCTTTCCGCATGGTCTCTCCCTCTTTAACTGTGTCGCTCAGCTCCCCCCGCAGTCGCTTAATGGTTCGCTCCAGCAGCTCCTGATGATTGACAGCTGCCTCCAAGGCAGAAGCTGAGCTCTGCTGCAGTTTGGTATGGTCCACCCTTAGAGTTTCACTGGTAGAGGGGAAATTAAGCACCTGATTGGCTGAAATGGGGGAAAGGATGTACCTGATTGGCTGCTTGGGATAAGGAATGCCTATGATTGGGTGCTTAGTATTTAGAACTGCACACATGGTTGATATACGGCAAGAAAACGCTTGATTGGCTTCTAGGAGACAAGAATAAATCTGATTGGCCACTAGACTAATGAAGCCCCTGCCTATAGGAAAAAGCAGCAGGTTTGGAGAGGAAAGACACCGGGTTGGTTGGCAGGCATCAAAAAAACACCATGATTGGCTGGAACAAACACAGGAAAACGCAGCAGCTGATTGGCTGCTGAGGACAAGGACCATGTGACTAGCTACAAGAACAGCAGAGAGCACCTGATTGGCCATTAGAAGAACTGAACACACCTGAGTTGGTGCTAGATGAAAAGAAACCATGTGGTTGGCAGCTAAAGAAACAGAGACCACCTGATTGTCAGCTGGTGAAAAAGAAAGCACCTGATTGGTAAATATGGGCAAAACATATTGTATCTGTGGTCTATTCATGGATACTGATTGGAAATTGGAAGTGAACTCTATAAGACCGATTTCAAGAACTTAGCAACAGTGACGGTCTACTCTTTACCCCTCACACACATCAGTGAGTCTTGGGCTCCCATGTCCATGTCTACAGTTGTCCATCTTTGGACCACTTTTGGTAGGTACTAACCACTGTATACTGGGACACACTCCACAAGACCTGCAGTTTTTATGGACGTGGTTTGGCCCAGTCGTCCGGACATCACAATTTGTTTTTGTTTTTTTGCCCATTTTTCCTGCTTCCAACACATCAGTTACGGGTTCAGACTGTTCACAGGCTGTCTAATATATGTAGTGTTATTCACGTCACCTGTCAGTGGTTTGCTGGTGGGATTTGTGAGACTCACAGTTCTTTGTTTAGCAGGCGTCTTTCTGCCTGAGCTTCCTGCGCGTCACGCTGCATGTTCCTCTTCGCCGTGCCTAACTGCAGGTCCATGTCCTTCAGATGCTGGGCACTTCGCTGCTGCTCTATCTGAAACACACACACGTTGATACACACTTTCTCATTCAAATGTACGGTGTGTTATTAGTATTATTATTCATATAACAATGTAGCAGCTGACAGTGGGTTCATTTGTTACTTCTCCTTGTCAGCTTGTTGCTGGGGGACTGCTAGGTGTTGCCCTGTCCTTGTGTACCTTGTTGATCTGTCAACCTGAGTCTTGTCACAGTGTTGTGCTGAGACTTGTCACCAGGCTACTCTGAATTCAGTCATTCGTTTCCCTGCCACTCGGATGGTTGTCAGCATGTCGCTCTGTCGGCCTGTCGTTTGTCCCACTGTCCCACTTGGTTGACTGTCACCATGTTAGCCTTTTACTGAGTTGTTTGTCACCGTGTCAAACTGTGACACTGTTGTTTACTGCCCTTACACTCAGGGTTTGTCACCATGTCGTCCTGTTACCATGTCATTTGTCACCGTGTCGCCTTGTTACTATGGCATTGTCTCCGTGTCATCCCGTTACCATGTCATTTGTCTCCATGCCACCCTGTTAGTATGACTTTGTCTCCATGCCATCCTGTTACCATGTTGTTTGTCTCCATGCCACCCTGTTAGTATGACTTTTGTCTCCATGTCACCCTGTTACCATGTCTTCTATCTCTATGTCATCCTGTTACCATGTCTCCGATCTCCATGTCATGTTGATACCATGTTGTTTGTCTCCATGTTGCCCTGTTACCAAGTCTTCTATCTCCATGTCATCCTGTTACCATGTCTTCTATCTCTATGTCATCCTGTTACCATGTCTTCTATCTCCATGTCATCCTGTTACCAAGTTGTTTGTCTCCATGTTGCCCTGTTACTATGTCTTCTATCTCCATGTCATCCTGTTACCATGTCTTCTATCTCCATGTCCCCCTGTTACTATGACTTTTGTCCCCATGTCACCCTGTTACCATGTATTTGGCTACATGTCATCTTGTTACCATGTCATTTGTCTCCATGTTGTCCTGTTATAATGATGTTTGTTTCCTTGTTGTCCTGTCACCACATCATTTGTCACTGTGTTGTCCTGTCACCATGTTTTATTTCTCCATGTCGTCCTGTTACCATGTCATTTGTCACCATGTCATCTTGTCACACTGTTTTTTTGTAATTTGTCAGCCTGTTAGCATGTCATCTGTCACCATGCTACCCTGTTAGCTGTTTGCCACTCTGAAACTCGAGGCAGTTGTCAACATGTCACTCTGTTACTGTGTTGTTCATTGCCATGTCACCCTGTTACTGTGCCATTGGCAACCCGTTTTGAATGGTTCATTGTTATCATGTCACCATGTTGCCGTATTCCTCGTCACCCTGCTACTTTAACTTTGTCACCATCAAGTCACTGTGTTGCTTTTGTCACTGGGTTGTTTATATTTTGTTGCCCCGTTTGCCTGTCACCATATCATCTGTTTCTTGTCCGTATGTCACTTATCACCGAGTTGTTTCCTGCCCTGCTGATCCTATCACTTGTCGTTGAGTCTCTTGTTGCCACGGTGACCAGTCGCCACTGTAATCTCGGCTCATAAATCACAGGGTAATCACGCACATTACCTTCAGACTGGTCTGCAGCTGCGCTTTCTCCTCAGTGATAGAGCGGAGAGCTGAACTCAGATTAGAACACTGAGCCTCCAACTGATCATTCAGTACCTAAAACAGGATGAAAAGGATGGATTGAAATAATGTGTGTGTGTGTGTGTGTGTGTATGTGTGTGTGTGTGTGTGCGTGCACATGTTATGTACCTTAACTTTATCTGTGGCTGCTCTTAGTTCATCTCTGCTTCTGAGCAGTGTACTGTTCTCCTCCTGAGTCTTCTGCAGACTTTTTCTCACACTCTACACACACACACACACGCAGGATGTTACATTTATAAACACACTGCATGTACCGTGTCCTCTCCCTCTGTCTTACCTTTAATTCAGTGCATAGATCTGATGCAAGAATGTCCTTCTCTTCTGACAAAACACACACACACACACACACACACACACACACACACTTCAGGCTTATGTCATCTACTATACAGACTTAATTTCCCATAATCCTGTGCTGCTCACCTAACTGTTCCCTCAGTTGCCGACACTCTTCCTGCAAGATCTGTATAAACTCCACCTTCTCCTCAAGCTCCGCCCTTACCTCCTGTTTGTTAGCATTTAGGGCGTGGCAGTCTTCTTGAAGAAGTTGCACCTGGAGATGGAATATATATATATGGAATATATATAATATGGACAGAAGGGACAGAAGGACAGATCGATTTACCACGACCCTGACCTGCTCTTTCTCTCTCTCCACCTCTCCTTCCATCTCTTTCACTCTCTGCAGCAGTGCATCATGGGATCGCTCGGCCTCCATGCGAGCCGCTGTCTCCTGCACCAGCTCCGCCTTCATCTGTGGAAAGGCTAGAGGTCAGGGTTTGTTTTGAGACCGGGTTATACTAAACATCGCTGTAACTTCCGTAGTCCCCTCAATGACCTCTGACCTGATGGAGTTTCCGGCTCAACTGCACTTTGACCTTTTTTAACTCGTCCGCTGCTCCAGCGATGTCCATCTGAATCAGGAAACGAATACAGAAAGGATTTGTGGTAATGATCCTAGAATTTGGACACGTTTGACACTAATTGTGATGGTACTATAAAAGAGGACCACTAGGTGGTGATATTCTAGACGAAGCACACTTGAGAGAAATGACTATGTTTTTAGGAAGCTGTACTACATGGTGCTAAATCAGGAACCACAGCAGGTCTCGAGTACCTGAGAGCGGTGGGAGACGTGCAGCTGTTCCCGCAGTGTCTGCGCCTCCCTCTGTGCCTCATCTCGTTCCTGCTTCAGCTGCTCCCTCAGACGGGCCACCTCCCTCTGCGAGGAGCGCTGCTCCTCCTCAAACTGCTCCTGGAGAACCGCCAGCTGCTCCTGCAGATGCGCTGATACACACACACCCACAATAGAACTTATAGTATATGCTTTTTTTATTATTATGTACAGCATTTCCAGTGTTAATACTTGGTATTAAATTGTTATTCAATTGGTCTGTCATTTTAGCCACCTTTGGAGCTCTATTACCAGTTAAAATGACATCTCTGGTGCTCCTACGAAGCTTCTATGAAGTTATATATGTACTGCCGCACAGTGTATGTATCTGTCTACCTGTATTTGACAAGTTCAGCTCTCTCGCCGTCTCGATCCGGAAGACACTCAGCCTCAGCGTGTGTAAGAGACTTTCGAGGCGACATACCCTCGCCACCAGGGCCTCAGATCGTGAGCTGTCTATAAACTCCGCCCCTAGCTCATCTTCGGACATGCCCAGCTTCTTCGCTAGCTGCATCCCCTGTCCCTCGGCCACCAGGAGGCGTCGGTGCAGCTGCGAGAGAGACTCGGGGAGAGACGCTCCAACGCTCAGGGACTTCATCACAGATTTGGACATAACTGAAGCATTTTCACTCGGCCCTGATTGTTTAGAGATCTGTTATTTACTTTGAGACCAAGGTTCTACGTCGACCATCTTACCATAGTCATGTGACGCAAAGTACATTGATACCAATTTTAAAATCAGACAGAATGTGTTTGTCGTACTCCAAAAAGCTACTCATAACTTGCCTATACATAATCACAATATTTCATTTTGGTTGTAAACAGCCAACTCTCTGCTTTCCATCAATTTTTTTTCACTTTTGAACGCCTTATGGGACAGATTATCTGACCACAGTGTGCTGTCTTCGCATACTTCAAAATGCAGTATGTCATCTGTATGTCATCTTTGACATACTGTTTAATAAATACTTCGTATATATCTGTTTTCATGTACTGCTAAACAGTACATGATCACGAGTGCAGCCGTAGCCATCGTATTCAACTATTAATCACATTAGACAAATACGTTCCTTATATATTTATATGTATTTATTTTTTAAGGTTATGACTGGTTTATGAATAAATAAATAAATAAACGTATAATCATATAAGTAACATATTATTATTATTATTATTATTATTATTATTATTTTATTACAACTTCAAATGTTTTTACTGCTGTTAATATTCTAACTAATAGAACTTTTAAGAAACAAATTAATCTAAAATAACAAATAAATATATCAACTCAAACCAATTACATTGTGTAAATTAAAAACATTTCATAACAGCACTTTATTATTATTATTATTATTATTATTATTATTATTATTATTATTTTATTACAACTTCAATTGTTTTAACTGCTTTAGTTATGCAGTAAATAAATAAAAAGTACATTTCAAAATAAATTAACTTAAATAAAGAAAGAAAGAAAGGAACAAACTCAAATTAATGAACCTACATTGTGTAAATAAAAAAGAATTTATAACAGCACTTTATTATTATTATTATTATTATTATTATTATTATTATTATTTTGCATATTATTATTTTATTACAACGTCAACTGTTTTAACTGCTTTAGTTATGCAGTAAATAAATAAAAAGGACATTTCAAAATAAATTAACTTAAATAAATAAATAAATAAAGGAACAAATTTAAATTAATTAAACTACATTGTGTAAATAAAAAAGAATTTATAACAGCACTTTATTATTATTATTATTTATTTTTTATTACAACTTAAAATGCTTTAACTGTTTGTTATGCAAGTAATAAATAAAAATAACTAAAAATAAATGCAATTTAAAATTATAAATAAATCACAGCTCTGATCTGCTGTGTTATGTAGCTGTTATTAACTAAAACCAAATGCACTGTATAATTAAAAAACTGTTTATATTAAAACAAACAGTAGCAAATATGTCATTATTGTTACTATTATTATTCTCGGTCTCTTTCTTAAACAAAAGCTATATAAATATGTTTTTATATATATAATGATGCTATAATGGCGCTGCTTACCTTAATGCCCACTTCCGGGTTGCACTGGTTTCTATGGAAACGACGTCCCGCGCGCAACCTTCTGTTGGTAGGCGTGGCTACGTGCGTGCCCTATTTAGGCCTCCTAAACAGTGTGTTGTTATTTATTCGGGCTCGAGTCTGAGTGTTCGTGTGCGCGCGCGCACGGTTTGTGGTGAGTTCGAGGTTGCGGTACGTTGTTGTTGGTGTTCGTATTGACTTTGTGACCGTATAATGCCACACGTTTGATCAGTAAACACTGTCTGCTGTGAAGGATAACAACATGGAGGCGGTGAAAGCGTTCAACACGGAGGTAATGACCGTTTCTTCTCAGGTTTTTCCTGTCTGTCTGTGTATGCTAACTAACTAGCCAACAAGACAAGCTATGATAGCTAACGTGTGTGTGGCGTTAGTTTTGGTCGGCTGTTTGGACTTTAGTACGATGTTTTACTACAGTTAAACAAAAGAAAACGTGGAATAAAGTGTAATGGTAACAGGTTTTTAAGTTTAACGGCAGTTTTGATGCTTTGACGCCATATTGCTAACGTCGTTCGGGCCCGCTCTGTACTGCGCATGCGTCAAAATGGCGGGCCAGAATTTGCCTATTTTAGGGGGCTTTTTTAATGACTGTTAGACAATATACAGGGGTTGGACAATGAAACTGAAACACCTGGTTTTAGACCACACTAATTTATTAGTATGGTGTAGGGCCTCCTTTTGCAGCCAATACAGCGTCAATTTGTCTTGGGAATGACATATACAAGTCCTGCACAGTGGTCAGAGGGATTTTAGGCCAATCTTCTTGCAGGATAGTGGCCAAGTCACTACTTGATGCTGGTGGAGGAAAACGTTTCCTCACTCGCTCCTCCAAAACACCCCAAAGTGGCTCAATAATATTTAGATCTG
>JAOVVF010000048.1:7059957-7072510 GCA_028565595.1 Duopalatinus emarginatus
CAGCTAGCTTAATGATAGCTATCATTTAAATCTGTTAAAAATACACCAAAATGCAAGAAAAGGCATCTAATTCATTACAATCTCATCTCATCTCAGCTCAGAGACCCTGAGTGGAATGATAATAAAAGATTCATGTGATCGAGTTTGTTCTCTTGACAGACACGACTGATGGTTTGAAACGTTTTGAGTTGAATTGCACCTCCTACATAAAAACACACACCGACATACACACACCTGCCTTCGGGTATTGAATGTTAATATCATTTATAATATACTTATCACAGCTGAGGGCTGCACGTTGGTGTTTGTGTGTGTTTGCTACACAGGTCTGGAGGTCTGGGTTTGTAGGTTCGAGCCTCACTTTGGTCTCTGTCTGTGAGGATTTTGGTGTGCCTCCTATAAGTTTTCAAAGGGTGTTTTGGTTTCCACCAACCTCCCAAAAAAACACACATGTAAGAATGGGGGTGTGTGTGGTATGCTGTGATGCATTGGCCCCGGGCCTAGGGGGTTTTCCTACCCTGAGCTCAGTGATTCCAGGTGGGCGTCGGATAAAACCGGGACCCTGACGGATGAACTGGATAAGAGAATGACGGACTGACATGAGTGTTAATAGAATATCTAAAGAGATGGCCTGTGATGACCTATATGGATGGCTTCAAGGAACTGTTTCTCTGACTGAACCAAGTTTTGTTCTTGACAAAAGACATGGCAAGTAAAATGTCCACTTTTGCCTCCCATCTTTTTAATACAAAATTCATGTCCTTCATTTAGTCTGACAGGTTTGGCCTCTTCCAACAAAACAATGCACCGGCAAACATGTCTAGAGATGCCAAATTATAGCTATAGGAACACTTATCTGAGTTTGTGGATTTGTCATCTCAACGTTATTGAACACGTCTGGGACACCATGTAACGAGCTGTGGAACACAAAAATTGTACATGGGTCAATGGGCGTAAAATATTGGCTGACAAACTGTTAATTCTCTGTTATTACAGTGTCAATATCATGTGGTGCGACCAATAATAGAAGTAATTGTATTAAATTCTAAATACGATTTTTGGATTATGTGGCTAGAAATATGAGTCACTGATGCAGTATGCTTCAGTTAATTGTCTGTTTCAAAACATTGGATTAGTTTTATGTAATTTACAGGATATATAAGTATGTTAAGTATATTTAAAAAGGTTACTGTGACATTTATCAAACAGAAAATATGAGATTATTGTTCACAAAATCTAAAAGCGAGGCGAATGTTATATTACTGAGAATTTGGGAAAAAAAATGTTAGGCATGTTAAGGCAATTTATTTATTTTAAGATAAATCATGGTCGCACCACATGACACTTTGTAAAGTCATCGCCAATTCATCTGGATTAAAAAAACACTAAAATTGTTTAATTAATTTTTTTTATATATGAACTTGTGTACACAACATTCTTAATATTTGAACAATTACAAAAAATACTCAGATTTTCAGTATTTTAAAATTAGCTAGTTGATAACCTTAGACGTCATTGATTTACATAACAGAATTGTGAAGCGTTCTGCAGGACGTATGGTGTTCATTGCCTACAGAATATTTTTGCCAGCCTGTGGGGTCCATGCCCTGTGGGGGACCTACCAGGTATGGCATTTTGGTGTGCATTCAGGTATATTCAAACCATGACCTTTTTTGGGGGTCACATAGACTCGTAAAATAAATTGAACAAAAAAATTAAGCTTATGTTGGATAATATGTAATCAGTAAAAATGGTACATTTAGCAAATTAGAAGATTTAAAGTATCTTTTGATATGCAAGTTTAGTTTTGTCACTGGACATAAAATGAAGTACATCATTTTTTATTTTTTTTTAGTGATTAAAGTATTATTCTGCACATTGTAAACAACATGGCTTTTTGCATGTAGCTGGGATGGGACTCATGTCAACCCCTTTATTGTTATTTGAGAATATTAGACAGCTAGCGGAGTGGACATCTTGGCTAAATGACGCTAATTTCCCTTATCTCAGGGGTTCGTTTCATGGTTGGTCTTAGGTGGGAATTTTCCCTGCCATGCACAGAAATCCAGAACCATGTACCAGTACCATGAAGGTCAAACTAACTGGGAATATTTAGTAAATCAGAGGCTTAAAATAAATACAAAAGTGATAGAAAATCTTGTACAATTGTGGAAATATTCTGTAGGTAATGAACACCATACCTTCTGCAGAACGCTCCACAATTCTGTTGCATTCTGAGGTGAAGGATTTCTGTCTTCCACAGCGTCAGATGTGTTCAATAATGTTGAGATCTGGTGACTTGGGTCTAAATGACTAAACGCCGAACTCCTAGAGTGTTCCTCCAACCATAATCCTTTCTAGTCCATGTTTTGTCTAGTTCACTTGTTGATCGACTGCTGCTTGACTTTGGATTTGGTCCATTTGTGTTTGACCTTCTATCCTCATGTTTGGTGCCGATATTAAATAAACCTCCTTCACACAGATGTTCTCTGATACATGAAATTTCCCCCTTTCTCAATTTAAAATATTTCTCGTTCTCAATGCATCGGGACATCCAGGGGCAGCTCTTAACCTCCAAACTCTAAACTCTGTGTCACTTTTATTTCCTGTATTATTATACATAACGTTGAGATCTGGTGACTTAGGTGTAAATGACTAAACGCCAAACTCAGACGAGTGTTCCTCTAACCATAATCCAACGTCTCTAGACGTGTGTGGTGGTACATTGGTACATTGTCCTGTTAGAAGAGGACAAGCCTGTCAGAATGAATGCAGGACATGAACTGGTGTAACTCATCACACATAGCGTTCACCTGTCAGAGACGTCTGGAGATGAACAAACCTCAAACCGTCATGGAGCCACCACCAGCCTGTATTTTGCGTCGGCTCGTTTGTATTTTTTTTTTTTTTTTTCCTGGCACTTCAGCATACGTTTTTGGTGTGATGTAATTAATTAAGGTGTTAAGACTGTGGCTTTGTGCATTTTAAAGACTCGTAGAACAAACACGGGGTAAGTGCTATGTCATGGTCATGTGACCTGCCAATCATCAAGTGCTACATACTAACAATAAGGAATTTATTTATCATTTCTGTAATACGGATAGTATAATTCTTACAGACGTCCTCCAGCAAAGGTTTTTATTTATTTATTTATTTATTTTATCATCGCTCTTCTCCCTAGGTTCTAACATGACATGAAGGTGGAATGAACTTCCGCCAGGTATCTGTACTGTATCGAATGGCATTTAAAGACTCTCCGCTTCTGGACGTTAAGTTAACGTCTGATTTATTGTTTCTAAAAAGATCTACTGTCTCCATTTGTCTTTCTTGGTCTTTTCCTTTCCTTACCTCCACACAGAGTTTACACAGATAATACTCTTAGTCTGTGACCTCGTGTACCTGAATAAGGATTAGGATATAATTATTGTCCATCTGTCCATAAGTCCATCTGGATAACAGCATCTGCCAAAGACAATAAATGTACCAAATAATGAGGTAGTGAAATGATGCCCACACCATATCTATAGATTACTTATAGATCATATAAACATACCAGTCTGTCCTAACATTAACACCACCTGCTGTTTTGCTCTGACCTGTCGAGGTGTGGACTCCACAAGACCTCTGAATATGTGTTCTATGTTACCAAGACACTAACACCAGATCCTTCTGTGGATCTTGTATGGTATCAGACAAGATAGTCTAACCTGCACCTTCCTCACACATCAATGAGCCTTGTCTGTCCATGAGCCTGTTCCTGGTTCACTTGCTCGTCCATCCTTGGACCACTTTTGGTTGGTATTACCCGCTGTATATTGAGACACATCCCACAAGACCAGCTGTTTTAGAGAAGCTTCTTACACTTGCTCATTTTTTTTTCCTGCTTTCAATACCTCATCGATTGTCAACTGTAATGGACAATCAATGTCATTCACTTCACCTATCAGTGGTTTTATGGGTTTAAAGTTATGGTGTACATTACTTATATAAATATGTTTTTATTACATATAGTATATTACGAGTTTTACTAGATCTAGAGCCCATCCATTTTTTTTTTCAGCCCAATTACATTTTATTGTGTAAATATAGTGCCAGAAAAGCTGGTACACCAATTTCAATACTAGGTAGGTCACCCATGGGGCACAGACTCCACAAGCTTGCGGAAATATTCTGTAGGTAATAAACACCAGACTTCCTGCAGAACGCTCCACAATTCTGTTGTATTCCGAGGTGTAGGATTTCTCTAGACGTGTGTGGCGGCACGTTGTCCTGATGGAAGAGGCCGAGCCCATCAGAATGAATGCGGGACATGATGTAACTCATCAGAAAAGATGATACACACAGTGTTCACCTGTCAGAGGCATTTGTAGGTGTACCAGGGGTCCCGTAGGATACCAGATAAACAAACCCCATACCATTATTGAGCCACCACCAGCCTGTGTATTTTGTATAATTTTTCTGGCATTCAGTGTGTAAACATTCAGTCAACTAGTGCCATCGTTTATCATTTCTGAGCCATTCGGAACTTTTGATTTGTCTTTCTAGTCCATGTTTTGTCTAGTTCACTTGTTGATCGACTGCTGCTTGACTTTGGATTTGGTCCCTTTGTGTTTGACCTTCTATCCTCATGCTTGGTGCCGATATGTAAATAAACCTCCTTCACCCAGATGTTTTTTGATACACGACATTTCCCCCTCTCTTAATTTAAAATCTTTTTCGTTCTCAATGCATCGGGACGTCCAGGGGCAGCTCTTAACCTCCAAACTCTAACCTCTGTGTCACTTTTATTTCCTGTATTATAATAATCCTGAATTCTGTCCATGTTAGTATTATGAATATTGATGTGACTTTTTGTGTTTTCTGTTGTGTTAGGTGTCTGCTGTAAGCACTGAGTCCAGGGTTGAGGGCACGATTCCCTTGCCAGGTACGAGAAAATATTACATTATTTCAAATATATATAAAAACAATGAAAAGTCAGTAAACTGTAAAAAGTTAGCATTTATTGCAATTTTAGCTTTAGCATTTTTGTCGGTCAAAAATTGGTTGTTTCAGAATCCAAAAAAAAAATTCTCAAACATTCAAATTTAAAAAAAAAAATGTTTCGAACTTAACTTTTAGCATTTAGAGCGATATTGTCAAAATAAAACATGATCTTTAAAATTGTCTGTCTGTAGTAAAAATTGAAAAACCTTTTTTGATATTTCCTGCAAGTTTGTCACCTGCTAATCATTTAGATGTTCTTTTCATGGAGGTGTTAAAATGCAGGTCAAATATGTAAGTTTGATTCTTTCAAAATCTAAATAATCCTTGCAAGAAAATCTTTAAAATTCAAATTGTTTGGAAAAAAAAATTCTGAAAGAAAATATTACAATAAAAAAACTATTAATAAACAAAAAACAGTAGAAATTATTTGAATTTAATTACAACCTTTAGACCATGACCATTTTCAGAGTATTTTTTTTTTTAATTATATTTTGAGATTTTAAAGTCAGTGACTCGAACCCATATTTCCAGTCTCTGTAATAAAACCAACAAAAAATGCTAGTTAATTAATTGGAGAGTGTTTACTTTTTTTCTTTAATTATTCCTATAAGACATTCTACATAGACTTTTTTCTATGTTGCTTTTGACAATGAACTAAACATCCCTCAAACATGTCCCTCGAAAGATCACAAACGGTACTCAAACCCTCCCTGAATTTCCAGGCATATTTGGAAAAACACCTCTTTAGTGTGACCGAAGCAGCATACAGTAAAATAATTTCTGCGTGTGTCAACCGCTGACACTTTTCCTGGTTAAATAATTTGCATAACGTACAAGAGAAATGAGAGAACACAACATTTCAATCTACACAAGTTCTCATTTTGTGTTTTTGTACATGAGAATACTTTTGTCAATATATTGAATAATCTTATTTATCCATTTCTCCTGCTTCTTGTTTTAAACACAGCTGATTCTGTGGATCATCTGACAGAAAACTCCATCAACAGCCTCAGAACCCAGACTGGACCGTTACCTCTCAGTCCTGCTCCTCCTCGTCCTCCATTTATGGCTCCGTTCCCCAATGTTCTTCGGCATCCCTCGAGTCTGCCTCCTCCTAACGTGCCCAGGGCTCCCATGTTCAGGATCAGGTTGCCTCCGCCAGGTCCGCACAATCCCAGCGAAGATTTTCCACATCCAGGCATGATAGAAGCTGAACACTGGAACAACAGACCTTTTGGGAACAACTGGCAGAACGACGGACCACCCAGAGGACCACCAGTGTGGTTCGGCTTGGAACCTCCGTTCAGACACGGCGGATGTAACAGAGGAGGACACTGGGGGCGTGGACAATTCAGGAACTGATACCTAAAAACTATAAGACTAACAAAAACTCTCTTCACGTTCAGAAGAATCCAGAAAAATATCTTGTATAAAATCTGAAAAGTTACTAAAAAAAAATAAAAACAAAATGGTAGACAATCTGAAAAAATCTAAAAAATTATTCCCTTATTTTTTTAACAATTCAAGACTACAGAATTCTCATTATTTTCTAAACCTTACAAGACTTTTAAATTCAGTTAATTGTATACAACAAAAAAATCCCATGGATCATAATTTTTCATTTACAAATTACTTGAATTTCGAAAATCTTTGTGCTGTTGCTTAGAACTTCAGTTAGATCGAAATTCAGTTAGAACTTTTCAAGAATCAAATCTAGACAAGATATGAAACAGTAAAGGTGATGTTCTGAGCTCAGGACTGAAGGCTTCATCCTGTCCTCAGTGTTTGCTGTGTAATTTTCTCCTGATGTTTTTAATCTGACGTTCAGTGTGAACGTGTGCACCCTTTTTCATAATTCGCGATATCCCATAATGCACTGCGAGAGGTTTATTAATCGTGCAGTCTACCCATCACCCCGAGCCTGGGCATGGTTTTGGACTCGGGATGACGTCTGATTGTGCTTCAGAAAATTTGTTGATTATGGTGTTCAGTTCCTGTTTTCGTGTATTTTGAGCTCTGACTGTAAAAGCCTGTGTTTCTCATACTGTTCATTTTAGTAAACTATTTTTCTATTGATCCACTGTGATTCCTTCATTTTTGTGCACTCACCAGCTAGCCTGTAGCTTCTTTAGCTTTGAAGTATGAGTTAAGGAATAAAACATGCTCATAGGTTTTGTTCTCTTGAAAGTAAAACACTTGTTCTGTATTTTTCTAGAGTTAGAAAGCAGATAAAGTCTGGACATTTTGTGTGAGTCGATATTTATACACTACAACATGGTGCACTTGGACTAATAATAAAAAAAAATATTAGTAAGTAACTAAATAAAAGCTATTAATTAATTGATAGTTGGACACAACATCCATCAGAGAAACCTGATTCTTTGGTTTTACTGCTATATTGGAATTTCTTCCAGTTTGTTTCCAAACTGATTTTTTTTTCACATCTTCTACAATTTTCATCCAAACATTATGAGATTCGGAAGACGGCACCGTGAAACCAACCTGAACAAAATGTACTTGTCAGATTTTTTGTAAGCACTTCCTTTCCCAAACAGGAAATGAGGGCGTGTCTCTGCACAGGCTAGACTCATTCGAACCAAACTTTCTATGTAAGTAAAAGATACACAAAGGTTTAATATGCATTTGAACCAAACTTTTAATTTCAAGTATAGAACATATTTATTATAGAAACCGCCCACGAACTTCCTCCTAACAGGAAGTGAGGGCGTGTCTCGGCAAAGGCTTGAACAAACTTTGTATGTAAAATAAATATAAAAAAATGTTTAAATGCTTTAAAAATTAGTAAAACTGAGATCGCAGATGTTTTGCTCTGATTTTAAAAAACATCGGATTTTAAACAACATTTTTTTTTAAACGTTTTTTAGTTTCTGTGAAATTTGAGTTATTGCGTTGTAAGATCGACATATTGGTCAGTAACATGATCTGTTCACTAGATCCTGGAAATGTGAATAGCTTTACATTTATTTTTATTATTATTAATACTTTGAATAGCTACTATTTAGAGTAACTGAGTTAATGGTGCTGTTGTTACGATTATTTACATTTTTACAAATTACATCATATCTCGAGGAAAGACCAGAAAAGTGTTTGTATCTTGTAATCAGTGTTTTTTTTTTAATTGTCTTAACGATCAGGAGTATAAACAGAGGAAATCATTTCCATATGTAAATACAGACACAAGTAGGACACACACACACTCACACTCACACTCACACACACACACACACAGTCTAAATCTCTACAGAACACACAGTAAGGCAGAGTACATACAGGAAATGTGTGTGTGTAACCTGTGTTCTGTGTGAATGTGTGTGTGTGTGAGAGTGAGAGAGACAGAAAGAGAGAGAGAGAGAGTAATACCACACATGGTTTTAGAGGAAGGCAGTTACTGAAAGTGTTTATCAGAGCCGAATCCCAAATGGAATGTATAGCGCACTAGAGAGTGTATGTTATTTAATAACCTTCGTAGTGCATTATTTCTTATTCTATTCTTTAATGGATTCTCTGACGTGTGTTGCATGTGTGTTGCGAGCACGGGGCGGGGGTGGGGGTGGTCCATATTATTGTATATTTGTAAGAACCAAAAATTCCCACAAATACAGGGTTATCTGATAATCATGACCTTGTGGGGACATTTGACTGGTCCCTGTAAAAACACGTGGGCCTTTTTTGTCACCTTTTTTTTTTTAAAGGCCAACAGTTACTAAGTTACTAAGTTACTAAGGTAAAGGTTAGAATTAGGGTTTAGACACTAGCTAGCTGAATAGCAAGACAAGACTGTGTGTGTGTGTGTGTGTTCAGCCATTATTAGTTGCAGTGTATTTTTAGCTAAATTTGGCCCCGAAACCGTCTCATGTGCATCATTTCATGTTGAACGACTTCATTCTAATTTGAAACCTTCTTCAGGAAAACAGAATCATCTGCAAGGAACAGGAATGTAAGCGAACACGTTACGGACATTAACAGTTTTCGAAACCCGACACATACGTGTAGGAGGAGCAGCATTTGCGGAAGGCATGTGGTCCTAACTAGAGGAGTGGTGATCAAGACTGTGATCGTGTGTATGCAACCAAAAATCATCAGGAGACATAAAGCTAAGGCATTTTTGGGCTTCTAGTTTCACTAACCGCCTGGTTAGAGGACAGAAGAAACTGTGGAATGATGTCATTACATCATGACAAGCTATAATGAGCAGTGTAACTGAGCAATTTCCTCCACAAACAGTTATAGACTGAACAAGCTGATACATCTGTATTATTGGTCTAGAGCTAGTATTTGTATATACAGTGGAACACGTTTAAAGGTGAGACATGCTGATGTGGTTACTGTTCATGTTGACCTGATGTCACTTTGCGAAATTTGACCGATTCTGAAGTCTGACGCATTTGTTGTATTGTTTTTTCTCCCCCGAGTTGAAATTCCTGGTTTGAAAGCTGTGTTGACTGATTACGACTGATGAGGAGCGAAGCCGAGGTTATGGAGCCATCTCGGGCGAATTTCACACAAGATGCTTTCGAGATTTAAAAGGTGTGTGTTGTTGTTTTTCAGTGTTTTTTTCTGTTGGGTGATTAATTTGAATTAAAACTGTAAAATCACACCCATGCCCAGGGTATTAAATACAGCTACAGGCAGCAGCATTGAGTATTTTATTGTTTACTCACTTTTTGAACTGGCCTCTACTCTACATGACTGGTTCTCAAAGTGCGGTCTATATAGTGTGGCAATCTCAATCCACCTTCATTAATACCTTAAAAAAAACACCTCACCTCACTGTCTTATAAATAATAATCAGCTTTGACTGAATGTGTCTAAATATTATTAGACATGTTCAAAGAAAAGTAATAAATCTATACTGAGTTTAAAGGGTTGTTCAAAGGGGACCCTGGTAGAAAAAGTTTTAAGAATCGCTCACAAACATCTCCGTAAACAAATTAAACAAAACAATGCCTCTGTGTTTATGTTACATTTGGTAATTTGGCATTTAAGTATCTAAACATCCAATATTAAAGTCGAAAAAATAATGTGCACCATAAAGTGCTATTTTGAGGCTAAGTGTTTAAATAATAATAATAATAATAATAATAATTTTAAAGTATTTAAAAGTAGAAAAAAAGAACTAAAGCAGAGAAAATTAAGTTTTTATTTCTACATCACCATATTAACTGTCTACTAATTATCTGGAAATATTTTATTTATATTTTCTATTTATATTACTAATTTATATAAACATCATTTGATGCAGATCTACTCAGAAATTCTGTTTTATACAGATACATTTATACATTTTCCAAAATTAAAAGTACTTAATGAGCCTAAAGCCATACTCATGATTGTTATTTCTAAATATTTTTTAACATTAAGTTTTTAATGTTTATATTATTATAGCTTTACAAATATTACAGGCTTTCATCACTTTAAAAAAAAACATTGTTTCAGTATTTTAATATAAAACTCATATAAATAAAACATATAAATTAATTTTACAAATAAAGAGTTAGAGTTCTGTGGCTCGGAGTCTAAAACACATGATACCCGGAAATGTTTAACCACAGAACCACAAGGCGTAGTACCTCGGCTAGTATTAGTGCTGAAATAAAATCGTATTTGTTGTTATAAAAAGCAAGTTGTATGATTATCATTCGTCTTCAATTATCGTCCCAGTCTTTATATTTCATTCCAGAGACAGTTTTACTTTAGACGTCTTGGATAGTCTGTGATTAATTCCTGAATAATTAGTGAGTTAGTCTTGTAGGATCGGATTGATTTATGGGTCAGGACTGGTAAGAAATGTGTTACGTGGGAGTTTGTAACTGGACACACATGCACATCTGTCCCAGATTGCTGGGGAGGAAGTGTGTGTGTGTGTGTGTGTGTGTGTGTGTGTGTGTGTGTGTGTGTGTGTGTGTGTAGAGAAAAGAAAAAGAAAGAGATTGTCAGTGTTTAAGTGCATAGGGAGGAATAAGAGCAAAGGTCCATCCATCCGCTCTAGTTTTCATGGACGACAGGATAATAATACAGTGAGCGACAATAACAGAGAGAGAAAGAGAGAGACACAGAGAAAGAGAGAGACAGAGAGAGAGACACAGAAAGAGAGAGAGAGAGAGAGAGAGAGACAGGAAGCTATCAGGCGTTTCTCCTGCTGCTGCTGTTGCTCGTGGCTGAGGCGCGGCCGGTCGCCTCGTGCTCCGGTCTGTATTTGAGCCAGCAGAGGAGCCACGTGACCACCACGGCCACCATAGCGAGGACGCTGGCGACCGAAAGGCACACGGGACCGGCGGGAGACGGCGGCCGGTCCCCTGAGTTTCCGTGCACGAACACCAGCCCGGCGAAGAGCAGCGCGAGCATGGCCACGAACGAGAACGCGACGCACGCGCAACCGGCGGTGAGCGCGAGCCGCCTGCAGCAGCCTTCGTGGCAGCTCTCGCGCCGCGACACCACCGAGTCCTGCGAGAGCGTCATGGTTGCCGTGGACGCCGTGGTGGACGGGGTCGCGTGCGCGTGACGGCTCGGGCCGGACGCGCTGGACGCGTCATCGCGCCGCAGGGCCGCGAGCGCGGGGTGCAGAGGCGGCGGGTGCGGCGGCAGCGCGTCCTGCGGCACGGGGTCGGCGTCCACGCGCAGCGGGAAGTCCTCGATGACCTTGGTGTTGTTGGGCAAGTTGCGTATCCGGTAATCCGGCACGGGCGTGCGGTGGCGGCACACGGGGCACGTGACGCGCCACGGCCGCTCCTCGCGCAGGTGCAGCGCGTGCAGGCACTCCTCACAGAACGTGTGCAGGCACTCGAGGATCTTGGGGGCGCGCCGGTCCAGGTCAAAGTAGTTGTAGCAGATCTTGCACTCGTACTCCTCATACTTGTCCGTGCAGCTGGTGGTGACCCCCGCATCCGCCTCGATATCCGCCTCCTCGGCCATGGCGGCGGAGTCTCGCGCACGTCCCGATCACATCACCTCAGTCTCCGGCGGTCACGCGGGATGACGCGGATCAGCTCCTCTCCCGCCCCCGTAATTACCCCTTATTATTAACCGGGCATTTTCCCCTCCTTGGTGTAATAATCGGCTCGTGTCACACCGGAGCAGTAATAATAATAATAATAATAATAATAATAATAATAATAATAATAATAATCACTACACCTCGAGCTGTACTCGGTTCTCACTCGGTGATGTAATGAGATGTGGTCTATTCTTCTGTTTATATTCTTAGTAAAATCCCACAGTCACGAGCGTCTTCATCTCCTCCTCCTCCTCCTCCTCCTCCCTCTTCTTCTTCTTCTTCTTCTCTGTCTCTCCTTTATTTCCTCCTTTCTCTCGGTGATGATGAGACAGGGCTGGGCTCCAGGACACAGATCACTCCGCCATCACACCGAGATGATGCTGCGTCTCCAGACAAAAGAGAGCGAGAGGAGGGCAGAAAGAGGGTGTGTGAGTGTGTGTGTGTGTGAGAGAGAGAGAGAGAGAGAGAGAGAAAGAGGGTGTGTATGTGTGTGTGTGTGTGTGTGTGTGTGTGTGTGTGTGTGTGTGTGTGTGTGTGAGTGTGTGTGTGTGTGTG
>JAOVVF010000048.1:7097086-7139865 GCA_028565595.1 Duopalatinus emarginatus
CTACCTGTAATACCAGTAACCTTGTAAGTCGCTCTGGATAAGAGCGTCTGCCAAATGCCGTAAATGTAAATGTAAAAATCACACTGCGATTACAATTAGCGCCAACCGCTAACCACATTTCTGAAGGTTGGTAACCACACAACACCAGAGAGGACTCTTTATGTGAACATGCTGGATATTTAACGCCACTTGGACAGAGGAGGAAATATCTGAGCGTACCAGTTGGGAGGATGGCGATGGCGTGATCGACACGCTCTTTTCTTCGTCCCTGAAATCACTGAGGTGTTGACGCAGCAGCCATGTCTGCGACAGATTCTGAAACGCATGAGATTTTAACATGTGAGGGGCAGCATTAGCGAACGTAGCATAAGATTACGTACAGGCATGTGTTAGCATAGCCATTACAAACAGCATACACAGCATAAGAACACACATGTACTGGAATGTTATTCACCTAATTTCTGTTGTTAGCATAAGCTATAGCATTCGCATAAAGGCTAGTATTAGAGTACACACTACTATATCACAAAGAAATACATAAAACAAAGTATAAGGAACTGCAGACCTGCAGCACAGCATTGAAGAAACAGGTATTGCCGAGGTTGCTGAAGCCTCGAACAGGCACAGTGCTGGATTGTGTTTTTTGGCCGTTTTGCTTCACAACGTCACACTTCTTGTTTTCTTTCTCCTCCTCTTTTTTTTCCTGCTCTTTCTCGGTCTCGTTTTCCTGCACGGCATCACCCGTAGTGTTCTTCTCTTCCTTCACTTCTTAATTGACAGAAGTGCATTTAGAAACGGTCAGTGGAATCCCAGCTAGCAAAACCTGTACACTAAAATTTTATGCAACTTTTTTTTTTTTTTTTTTACAGTGTGAATTACTAAGCTGGGAAGCAAGTTGCGGAGTCTAAGCACCTTTCACATGTAGAGGTTAGTGCTTGGCAAGTTGCATAGAACAAAGACCACAGATGAACATAATACCTCAGTGCTAACCCCATCCGATTCCAGGTGATAGCTGACTGACTGTTTGATTGAGGCCATGTTGCACTGGAGCTCAAAGGTCAACCCTATGCTCTTAAATCCCACTGTCCTAAAATGGGACTCTACAGTTGTCTTCCAATTAAGAGTCTGTGTCCTTTGAAAGATGTGGCCTATGAAGGTGCATCCTTGGAAGGCTGTGTAGACCGCAAACCAAACTGTTTGTGGCATTGGCGGGGATTGATCTGTTGGTTGCTTTCTTGCTATAGAAAATAGTAAATGCTTTTCTTGGCCCCGTAAGAAGAATCTAGTCTAGTCGAGCTACTTTGATTCAATTTGTCTTTAAATGCAGTCTCTGAAGATCTATATATATTACAAGGGCACAATGTTAAAGAACACAGTGCTCCCAAATACCGATGTTTTAGGAACCTATGTTGATTCTTCATAAAGAAATTCCAGGGGCCGGACAATATAAAGGCACAATATTCCTTGGAAAGGATGTTTCTAGAACCCCTACATTGATTAGTCATAAATTCATAAGGATCCTATGTTCACTTCTGTAAAAATGTTAAGGACCCTACATTTCAAGTAAGTATTTAGCAGCAACACTGATGCATTTCTAGGTTACCATGCTGTTATGATCAGTTTTATAACCGCATACTAATGTTCAACATTTAATGCCACCTACAGTACAAAATTACATACTGTAATTAGCCTACAGTAAGGTACGATTCCAACCTAGCATGTGGTTCAGTTTCTAAACATTTCGATACATACAGTCCATACTTACTCCTAGCTGCAGTTTTGGGTTTGGATTCGCCAAGAATCTGTTTCTTGATGTTGGAGACGAGCTGAGCCAGTTGTCCTGTGCTGGAGTAGTGGATATTGTCATCGCAGATGTAACACCTTACCACAAAGAAAACACAACCAAATCTTTAGGAAATGTTTCACCTGTCATACATAAAATTCATGAAGTCTTTGTGAAAATTCTGTTAGAAGCTGGACAGAATTCTAAAAAAAAACATTTTTTATGGTAACTGTCCAGTAGTTTACACAAAAAATTATTTATACATAAAACCTGATCTAAAAGGTTCTATATTAACGCTAGCTACCCCACTATGAAATCGTTTTAGCTTGTTACTACACTAGAATGATGGCTAATTGTGATTTTCTAGCCAGCTAATATATATTTAAAATTGAAATAAAAATATAATAAAAGTTTAAAAATATATCTCGCTATATTGTGTTTCGCTATATAGCAATTAGATAAATAATGCTAAATACTTTGCTAGTTAGCAAATGTCTTGTCCTTCAGCTCATCAAATCTTAACAAGAGAAACCTAGTTTCTAAATTCAAAGCTAAAAATAATGACTTCTTAAAAAAAAGTAATGTGGACGTTCAATTAAATGTCTTTTCATGTGTAAATATTTTATTTTATTGTATATTTTGATGCGCAAACAGTTACAAGTATACCAATTTCCAGTTCAGGTCATTCCTTCATCCCCAGGGTCCTACATTCCTCAGATTTATACGGCACATCAATAAAAATAAATAAATAAAATAGGGTCCTGTGTCCCAAGGGTCCCATGTTTCACTGTAACATGATTGTTCTTACCACACACTCCAGTTGTCCAGGCTGAGCACCAGGCAGTGAGGATCCGAACGTGGCGTCTCATAGTGTTTAATGGCGTGCTGGTTCTCTGAGGACCTCCCGCAACCCTGACGATATAAACAATACAAATCAATCCAGATTTAACCTGCTACTCCAAATCAGTGCGTGCTAATCCAATTCTACTTGACTTGTAGTGCGCTACATGCCCAATAGGTGTCAGGAATTGAGCTTTTTTCTTTCAGTACACCAGGCTGGACTATAGTGCACTATAGTAGCCTATGAAGGAATGGTAACTTGTGAACTAGAATGCTAGTGAAAGTGCATTCTGTGCATTGAGACATACACATTAGTGACCACTAGGGGGCAGTGAGCACACATGCCCAAAGCGATAGGCAGCCCGTTGTCCACAGCACCCGGGGAGCATGTGGGGGTTAGGTGCCTTGCTGAAGGGCAGTCGAGTCTTGTCGGTTATGGAACTCTAACCTGGGACCTTCTAGTTCCAAGGTTGGTTCCTTAACCACAAGCCTACGGCTGCCCCAATGAGGGCTCCTACACTGTGTTTAGTGTCTGAGGTCATTTTGGGACGTGACGCTCTTCACATCTTAACACGGTGCACATGTCCACGCGCTTCATCACTCACTCGGTGTCCACATTTGAGACACATCCATATCCCCGGCACGTCTTCGCTCTCCTCGCCCTCCTTGTCCTGATCGCATGCTTCGCACGTGTCCCAGCTCTTGTCCAGGCTGGTCCTCCTCAGCCAGCTCGGGTCGGTACCTTTACGGATGTGCGTACACGTAGCACCTACACACCAACACACGTGGGTCACATGACCTGATCCAGGAAGTAAGACTGTGTGTAATGTCAGGGGGACAGGTGGCACTCACCTGTCAGGTCGACAGGGCTGTCCTCTTTAGGACTCCTGGTTCTGTCTTTCGCACGCTTCTTCCCCATGGACAGACTGAAACATGAGACACATATATATAATTTATATATAAACACAAACCTTATAGAGTATATAATAATACAATAAATCATTTTTATATACTAATGCAGACTTTTATCTACTTAAAGTATCAAGAAAATATCATTTAAAATATTTTATTAAATTAAAAAACAAGCAAAATGGTTTTATTGCACATTTATACTTTTTTTCACATTTTAATCCACATTTAAGTTTCATTTCCTATTGATTATTATCACTATTATTATAAAGCAGATGCTAACGTCATGCTTACCTCGCCACCAAACTGCAGTTTATAAACTTCACACTTTATAAACTTTTTTTTAACGTACAGTTTATAATCTTAAACTACAGCGTCCTCAAACACAACCGAATCCGTTTAACTAAACCATTTCCACTGAATTCACTTTAATCACATGTGAACCCACTGCTACTAAACTACACGCTTCCTACGGTTCAAGCCCAAACACCTCATCATTCCCTACCTAGGCGCAATCCGTAGTATATAAACTGACAGCTTGTGCGCTCTATGTAGTGAGCTGGAATTCTAACACGATTGTGTTTGTACCACAACCAATACTTTTGCTTATAATAATACTTCCGGTTAGCCTCAAAATTGCGTTTATGTTTGTTTTATTTTTAACACGTCATTTTTAAAAATGTTTGGTAATACCATACTTTCTTAAACAATTTTTTAAATAATTTTATCATTGCGGAATATCGAGATTTATTTAGTTTATGTAACCGGAAGTACCTATGCTAACGTTAACTCGCTTCACACTAGGACACTAAAGAGAATTAGAGACATTTCTCGAAATATTTTTAACACATATATTTATAAATATTAAATTCAATGCTCTTGATATGATTCGTGTTTAATATGTAATATTTATTCCTATTTATTTGTATGTGTTTGACACGTAGCGTGACTTTTTTTGTGTAAACGGAAGTAGTGACGGTTGCCTGAACCGCTTATAAGTAGCCACATAGCTTATCTCTTTACTTCTGTATTAGCTCCAAATTATTGAAAATAAGTCACACTTGGTGATATTTTAAGAATATTTAAAAACTGAATTATTCTTCTATAATCTAGTCTTAGTTTGAAATGTAACATTATTGTTGTTTTATTGTTTTGTAACGGTCGAAAGTTTCACACAGGATGCTCGCGCGTGCGCGTGCGACACCCCTCAGGCAGCTCTAAATTATATAAAAACACTTTATAGAAATATATAAATGTTGATTTTAATTACCAGCCCAAATAAATAATACATAATCTAGTATTAGTTTGATATTTAAAGTAGTTTTTTATGTGACCGGAAGTAGTAAGGTTTGTTTTAAACCAGTGTAAGAGTAAAGCTGACTGCGCATGCGCAGGACTGTATTTCCATCCAGCCGTGATTCCATACTGAGCAACAGTTTAAGATCTGATCAGTTTGGACACATGAACAGATTTAAAGTAGTATTGTGTTGATGATGTTAAGTCAGAGTTATATGAGCCAACATGGCTGTGGTGGTGTCTGATTCTTCCCTATTCCTGTGCCACATCAGCAGTGAGAGGTCAGATTAGGTCAGATTGCAGGTCAGGGTGAACGCATGGCTCAGACCGAGCACGCAGAGGCTCAGCTGGCTGAAGTCGAGCTGCTGCTGAGCATGTTTCCCAGCCAGGAGGAGCTGGAGGTGGAGCAGGTGGCGTATGCAGAGCTCAGGGCTTATGTGGAAGGGACAGCAGAGTGTCCACCAAACACCAGACCCGAACTCTGCGTCAAGATCCGGACACACGCCGGGGTGAACTGAACACGCTTTAGTATATGTATATATCAATCAATAAATAAAGAAATCGCTACCCTGATAGGGTGAGATGTTTGTAATGTGTCCAGTGATTCTGGTGCTGATTTGTTGGTTATATATACTTTTATACTTTTATATATAGTTCCTGTGTTATTCAGCCCACTCGCATATAGAGGGCAGCCTTGGCCTTGTGGTCTTGTGACTGAAAGGTCTCGGGTTTGATCCCTGCAACCGATAAGACCCGACTGAAGTGCCCTTGAGCGAGGCACTTAACTCACAACTGCTTCTTTTGTACGCAAGCACAGTACGCAAATGGTTCACTTTCACTGTCACTTACATATACATGTTGATCTTGTGTGCAGGTGGATGTTTCGCTCACGTGCGCGTACCCACCTGACTATCCAACAGCGTTGCCCGAGATCGTAGTCAGGTATCAAACCTTTTGTATCCTTTCACGTCTGAATGTTTGTTTATTACCGTTTTTAACTGCTCTACAGCGATGTACAGTTCTGGATTCCGATTGGTCCAAAAGCGTTTAATTATTTTCCACGACATCAGCTTTGACCCCAGTGCCTCTACAAATCATGGGTTCATATTTATTGCGTTCTCATTCCTACAGTAGTCTGTTGTTATAGGTGCGCCGAGCTGAGCCGGGTGCAGCACACCTGCCTCGTCTCCGATTTGCGCTCGTACCTGCGCGAGAGCTGCGCGAGCGAGGTCTGCGTGCTCTCCGCCATAGACTGGATCAGAGATCACACGGACGAATACCTCGAGCGAGGCGATGCCGACGACGATGGCGGCAGCGGCGCGAAAGGAGCAGCGCAAACGGTAGACACCGAAACGTTCACCAGACTGTGGATCTACAGCCATCACATCTACAACAAGAGCAAGAGGAAAAACATTCTAGAATGGGCCAAAGAGCTGCAACTGACCGGCTTCAGCATGCCGGGGAAACCGGGGGTCGTGTGTGTGGAGGGTCTACAGGCTGCCTGTGAGGAATTCTGGGCCAGGTTTGTTTCCTGTGTTTCCGACAATCCTTTATCAACCTCCTACTTTATCATCAAGACCTCCCTATGTTCATCATGTGATCGATTCACCACAAGCATAGACCTCAGCAGGCGTTTATGCATAACTAGCTAATTGGCTAGGTAGCTATTAGGGAAAATTGGTAGGTCACATGACAGATATGGGCATATCTCTGGGCACGTCTGACGTTCATTCCGTATGCTGCTGTGCAGGGTGAAGGTTCTGACCTGGAAGCGCATCATGATCCGACATAGAGAGGACGTCCCACTGGACTCGGCCAGTCCGACCGCAGAGAATCTCCAGCGCTTTGACGGCTTCGAGGAGGCCGCATTCGATCCCCACGGGAACAGAGGGAACCACATGGACCTCGGGCAGCTCTTCCAGTACCTCAGCGAGCGAGGCTGCGGACAAATATTCCAGCTGTACTTCGGGGTCGAAGGGAGATGATTAGTGAGAACAGCATTAAGCGTCTGTGTGTGTGTGTATGTGTGTGTGTGTGCGCGCCTCCGTTTTATCCAGACACTGTTTTCATGATCATATGGAATAAACCGTTCTGTATAAACTGTCTCTCTGTCTGTCTTTATACGGTCTACTCCATGTCTCAGTCAATTTCTGTGCAGATTCTCAAGACGTCTTTGAGATTCTGGTCCACGTCGACGTGACCGCATGACGTCGTTGCTGCAGATTTGTGCATCCCGTCCCACCACACCCCAAAGGTGAGCTACTGGATCCAGACCTGGTGACTGTCAAGGACACTGTTATGGTCATGTTTGTGTTGACTGTATGATGTCATTCATGTTGGCACTAATCGGAGTAAACTGGTCATGAAGGAGTGCATTTGGTCAGAAACAATACACTAAACAATAGGCTGTGGAGCTCAGTTGGTATTGTGGCGCCTTGTGTGTGCTTAGAAAACATTCCCCACACCACTACACTACCACCACCAGTCTGACGTTGACTCAAGGCTGAGCTACATGTCATCAGAGTGGGTAACTTTCTTTTCTGCCCTCAGTAACCTCACCTCAGATTCCTGTTCCTGGTGAATCTGGTTGGAAACTCAGTGTGGTCTTCAGTTACAGCCTTGTTAGAATTGATTGTCCTTAGTTAGTGTGGCTGGTTGTGGCTGTATAACAATGTGGGGTTTGTTTAGCTGGCATTCAGTGGGATCCCTGGTACATCTACAGATATCTCCTACAGGTGAACGCTGTGTGCGCCTCCTTTCTGATGAGCAGAGGTGGAAAGTAACTGATTACATTTACTCGTGTTACTGTAAAGTAGTTTTTTTGTTTACTTGTACTTTTTAAAGTAGATTTGATAGCCTGGACTTTTACTAATTCGCTTTATTTTAGATCATATCTGTTACAAAATACAAAAAAAATGCTGGGAGGTTTTTGGTCGGTGTATTTCTTGGTCATTGGGATTTCATTTCGGAAACAGACATTTATAAATGAAAAACTAACGGTTATTTAATTTTGTTTCAAAATCCAAATACAAGAAACAAAGAAATGTAATTTTCCGTTTTCCAAAATGTAAAAACCAATCATATCTTTTTTTTCTTTCCTCACAAAACAGAACATAAAATCGTAACGTAAAACAAAAAACAGAAAAAGCCTCGGCCTTTTCATTTTTCAGCAACTGGAAGTTTACACTCACAAGGCCATTGTCAGCAAACAGCAAAAGGTTATCGCTTAGAGGGGAGGACATGACTACAGACAAACGTGGTCAAATGTTTCAGGTCAAAACTGGCTTTACGCGACTCCAGCTGCCTTGACAATGGCCTTGTGAGCGTAAATTTCCAGTTGCAGAAAAATGAAATGTCGGAGCCTTTTTCTGTTTTTGTTCCACTTTACTCGAACTTAAGTAGAAATTCAGTAGTAATAGTACTTTTACTTAGTTCTCATATCCTGCACTCGTTCTGATGGCTTCTAACAGGACAATGCACCACCACACACGTCTAGAGACGCCAAATTATGGTTAGAGGAACACTTAGCTCAGTTTTGGGTTTTGTCATTTACGCCTAAATCACCAGATGTTAACGCTATTGAACACATCTGGGATGCCGTGCAAGGCGCTGTGGAAGACAGAAATCCTACTTGTCAGAAAGCAGGTACAGACAGTGTTCACCTGTTGGAGACACTTGGAAACGTACCAGGGGTCCTATGGAATGCCAGCTAAACACAAACCCCATACCGTAATGAAGCGTCAATGGATGTCTGTACGCACTTGCGTACATACTGTAACCAAGGGCGTTGCTATGACGTCCGCGTAGGCTTGTCAGTACCGGTTTTTCTGGGCCTTAAGTGTAAACATCAGTAAAAGACTGTTCCAGTACCAGACATCAGGTCCACAGAGTGTCATTCCAAAAAGTAATAAACAAACGCTGAGCTAAATGTCAAAGTTTAAGACACACTGGGTTTCATATTTAATAAACTCCTAACCTCACCCACACGTACACTGGAGTACATTGTGATTACTCAGCTCTGCACAGCTGATTCCAGGTCACTTTCTTTAATCCTCCTCGGCTTCAGCTTCTAATCCCGATTTGTGATGAAAGACTTGATTAAGGCTCCAGGAGATTAATAAAAACAAGGGTTCAGGCCTGAATTCATCACAACCCCCCTCATGTTTAAGATCTCGGTGTGCAGCCAGATGTCCTCCCTCTCTTTCGTTCTGTATTAATTTTTAAGCCCATATTGTATTTGTATTTGTACTTGTACTGTATATTTCATACACATCTTTTTTTTTCTCTGTCTCCGACCAAGGAAAAATGACTACTTTCATTAACAATATAAATTCACACATGAATAAAAGATCATAAAAGAGAAAATACAAGATTTATATCAGGAATTATCCAGTTTTAAAGTTTAAAGACGGATCAGAAATCAATAATTAAATACGTAATAATAACGGAAATACATAATGGTGGCTTTTTTTATTCCTTTTTTTTAATATAGAAAGTATTTTCAAAATGTCTCCGTCCAGCTTAAAAGTGGAAAAACTTTGACACAAACACATTAAAAAACACTTAGGAAAGGTTTCTTATTTACACTGAAGTACAAGGAAGAAAGGTACACTCAAGCCTATGTAAAATACATAGGCTGGTGGTGGGGTTTGTTTAGCTGGCATGCCTCTGGACCCCTGGTATGTCTACAAAAGTCTCTGACAGGTGAATACTATGTGAGACCGTTACAACCGTTCATGTCCTGCATTCATTCTGATGGGTTTTGCCTCTTCCAACAAGACTCATCTAAGTTTTGCCGTTCACACCTAAATCATCAGATCTCAATGTTATCAGAACACGTCTGGGATGAGATGCCATTCACTGTGGAACGCAAATCCTACACAACAGAATATGGTGTTCGTCATTTACAAAATATTTCCATGCCCCATAAGGTACCTACATAGTATTAGACTGGTGTACTAGTATTCCTGGCACTTCAGTGTATCAAACCTTTGGAGACTTTACTAGTGGTTCAACCCGCCCATCGGCTACACTGCAAAAAAAAATCAAAGTCAGAAAATAAACAGAAATCAAGAAAAGATTTGCATGAATCAAGTAAAATTTTCTGCCAATATAGTGAGTACATTTAAATTGTTAAGATTATTTATCTTGCATAAAAAATCTATTCAAGTCAGTTCTTCTTGGGGAAGAAATAATTTTTTTTTTTTTAATTTTTAAGATTTTTTGACTTGTTTAGATGTAATTTTTTTGCAGTGTAAACACCGAGTTGGAACCTTTATTTCATACCTCAAGTAGAAACCTACTACACTACAGTTGCAGTAAAAACAATCTCTTTTGCAAATTGAGTTTGTTAGCAAAATTTCCAAACTTTTAGCTGTTTGATGAATCAAACCAGTCAACCGAGAGCAGTTTGAAAAGCTCAACACAACTACTACAAGTTGATTCTCAAAATTCACACAAAAAAAAAAAAAACCCACAAGATGCCACTTTTAATGACTCATGCAGTTTCAGGATTATTCAACCCATTCAGGACAAACGTCTTTTTGCTATTATCCTAAAGATTTTCTATGGGATTCAAGTCAGGCAACTGTGATAACCACTCAAATGTTCCAGGACTACTTCTGAAACCAAGCCTTGGTGGATTTTGGGGTATGGTCGTGATTACAATTGTCCTGTTGGAAGATCCAGTACTGACCGAGGTTTAGCTTCCTCACCGAAGGCATGAAGTTTTCTTTGATTTCCTTCGATACTTGACTGACCCCATCTCTCTGACAGTTGCTGCAGGTTTTCAGTGCCGGAGGAAGCAAAGTGGCCCCGGTGCATCACCAAGTCATCGCCATGCTTCACTGTAGGCAGGGTGTTCTCTTCAGCAGATGCTTTATTCTTCATTCTTGATTTCATCTGACACAGGTTTTGGGATTCTGTTTTGTGAAGCAGTGAATCAACTTAGACTTTTTGGTACTACTGATTATTGGGGTGTCTGGCAGAGTGAGTCAGTGAGGCTCTGGGACTGGTTGCTTTCTCTGGCCATGGAAATCTGCAGCATGTGAAGGGCAAGATGGATTCTGTCAATTATCAGGAAATCCTAAGAAGAAAAGCGTCATGCCTTCTGTGTTCAAGCTGAGGCCTGGGCATCATTAGATCTCAAAGTCTGGCAAGGCTTGGTTTTAGAAGCCATGGAATGCCTATCAAATTCAACTGGTTTGAACCCCATATGAAATCTTTGGTAGGACTTGAAGAAGAATCGAGAATATTAGTAAAGGCCACTGCTCATGAGAAACGGGCGAAGATACCTGCCAGATACCGGTGTCTACATATGCATCTAATTTGCAGGAGGTCATAACAGCAAAAGGTTAATGCTCTACTAAGGATGCTTGTTCTAAAGAGAGTTGAATAATCCTAAGACTGAAGTAGTCATTCAATAGTTTTCAATTCAATTTTGTGTTGAATTTGGAGAAATCACTTATAACATATATTAGTCATGTTTGATTGGTTTATTGCAAACAGCTGAAAGTATCCACACATTTTGATAATAAACTCAATTTGGGGTTGAGTAATTCATTTTTAACTGTATATAGATAAATTATATTCAGGCTCAGGCTACACATGTCCATTGTGTTGATTTTCTTAGGTTGGTGGTTTTCAATTGCGTCTACATTGACACCTTCGAACAACAACAGTTATTAGAGTCGTATTTAATGTTGACCTCAATGACATCGCGAAATCTTTTTTAATGTATCTACAGCCCAAAACATACATGTCTGGAGGTAAATATCAAACTGACAAACAGTGGTGCTGGATTTTTGTTCAGGAAAATATCGCACATGAAACCCAAGTCTGGTGTTGTGCCCGAGACCAGAATACCAACGTGTACGATATTAGTATTAAATCCTTAACTGTACACATGGAATATGACACCCAGTACACTACTATAATCATTAAAACATTATTTGTAATGTACTTCCAGTATACCATGAACAGCCAGCAAATCCGGTACAGACGAGCCTGTGTGAAATACATAGGAACGCCACCTGTGCACATCACTGATTGTGTCTGCCAGGGTGTCTATAAAGGGATAGACATTTATGGATGCTTCATTATGTCATAGGGTTTGTTTAGCTGTCATTCCATAGAACATAGAAGAAACATCATTATTTCTCCAGGAATTGGGTGACTGCAGCTTTAGTAATTTTATAGGGTTTATGCTGGCTATGAGCCATAGTCATGACTATGAGTGTCCCAGATGTGCTGCCTACTGAGAAACCTTGTTGGTTAGAATGCTGAGACCTGCCTTCATGGGCATTGACTGAGTAGGCAGCTGCCTACCAACTGAAACGCTCCTACTGTTTGGGGTTTTGCCATTATCACCTTAGCCACCGGATCTCAGAATTGTGGATGGTTCTGCACAAAGTATAGTGTTTATTGCCTATAGAATATTTCCACAAAATCATGGAGGCCATGCCGCATTGTATTTCTGCAGTCTTATGTTCCTACCAAGTATTAGACTGGTGTACCAGTTTTGCTGGCATTTCAGTGTATATGGCTAGTGATTGAATCCCAAATGGCTCCCTGTTGGACTACTAGAGGGTACCATAGTGTACAGAAGTTATTATATCTGACTGTATATGGTCCACAAATAATAGAAATTTGAGTTATGAAAATAATACTTTCTGTTGCACTAAAGTAAGTTATCAATAGTTCCCACGGCCCCCACTGAGGGTCTTTTTTCCATTCCAAAGGTCGTCAAAATTCCTAATGTACCGTTGCAAGTGCAACTCAGACGATATATTGTGAAGTCCATGGAATATTATGTGTCCATATCAGTCATCTGCTGTGGTCAGTACTTGTTGTGCCACTCGCAGTGGCCAACATTTGCGTCCTCCACATCAAGATTTCTGTGCGATTTGTAATAGAACTCGGCGATGGCAACAAACACGGACAGCACAAGCCCGGCAGCGAGGACGATGAAGATGCCACCGATGTTCTCGACACCCAGAGCGCTCGCCTCCTTGCTGTCCTCCTCTGGACAGCCGTTTCCTCGCCACCACTTTTCCTTCATCATGTGCAGCTTCCCTTCCTCCTGCAGTTGCAGAATCGCAATCGTCACTTTATCGCGGTACGGGGAACCTGCCCAGAAAAAAACAAGAGTAAAAAAACAAGGGATATTGAAAAAGTGGTGACTCAATTGGTTGAGGCTTTGGGCTACTAAAAGACTGATTTCAAATCTTATTTCCAAGGCTGGTCCTTTGGGATCCAACAGACTCCACTGTAGTTTGTTTTGGAGAGAAAAAACATTGGCTAAATGTGATACTAATGACATTAGTGCCATCTTTAAGGTGCCTATAAAAAGCAATTGGCTAAGTAAGGTGAAGCAGTCACTGAAGTAAAAAATTGAACTATTTGCTTACTGTGTCTGCAAACAGAGGAATGTAACCTGTGCATTTAACCCATCTGTGCAGTTAAACGCACATACCAGTGAACACTTGGGGGCAGTAAACATACTTGCCCAGATCGGGGGGGGGGCAGCCCCAAAACATAGCGCCCAGGGAACAGCTGGGGTGCCTTACAGGTGGGGTTAGGCGCCTTGCTCAAGGGCACCTGAATGGAGTCTTGCCCTGTGCAGGGATCAAACCCGGGACCTTCCGATCACAAGACCAGTTCCCTAACCACTAGGCCACATCTGCCCCATGGCAGCCACTGTGCAGTGGAATTGACCTTCACATTTGACCCATCTGTGCAGTAAAACACAAACTAGTGTACACACAATAGGGGGCAGTGAGGACCCACTGTTAAATACCTTGCCCAAGGACACATTAGTCGAGTTATGTTGATATCAGAGATTAAAAAAATGTGGGCTTGTTCCTTAACCACAATCCTACAGCTGCCTCAATGTATAGGTAGTAATCTTTTTGCCATGTGACTTGATTTATTTTATTTTGTAAATGCTGGTTCTGCCTCTCACCGATGGGTGTTCCCACCCCATAGCCCTTGGAGTCAATGAGGCCTCCGATTTGTGTGAGGTTGCAGTTGCGCTGACTGATGTACTCGATGCTGGTGGACTCCATCAGGAGTGCATAGTCGGTGGTCAGCACACGCTGGATTCCCTCACGGTTGTTTTTCACTAGAGCAGTGTTCTTACGGCTGCTCATGAAGGCCCACATCTTCTCATACGTGGAGATCTTTGACTTCTGTGGGAAAAGGCAAAGAATTTGTTACCATGTCCTAGAAATTATGAAACTTTAAAACAGAGTAGGCAGCAGTTCTGTGTTGTGACCTTGAAGAAGGTCATGGTGGATCCATCCCTCACAGCTCCATACTCAATCTTGGTCTGTTTGGCGAGATCATCGGCTGAGTCGATGGGCGAGTCCATGCGCTCCACGGTGAGAAATGCAGCAAGATTTGCCGTGTATGATGAGATGATGATGAGCGTGAAGAACCACCAGATTCCACCGACAATCCTTGTGGACAAGGCTTTAGGCATCAGCTCTGAACCTAAGAGGAACATAATCACACACAGTAAATATTTCGTACAGCTGATTTTATACAGTGCATAAGAATTCACCACCTTGCAAACACTATCCCCACAGTGAAACATGGTGGTGGTGGCATAATTCTCATGTTCAGAGGATCAGTGGAGTGGAATCAATAGGATGAGAAGAATCCATGATGGCTGTGGATGTCTTTTGCTCCAAAATAGGAAGGTCCTACCTTGCTGCATTAGAGCTCCAATGCCAAACCACACGCTGTTGATTAGTGTAAAGTTGTTCTCCACCACGTCAGAGTCAGGGTTGCAAGGGTGGGGATTGTACCATTCATACGGCGTGAACCTACACACAATACACACACGTCCATCTCTTAGTATCTTCCTAAAAACTTTCTACTTGTGACTCTGACAGTTTTGACCTTTACTGGTCTCTACTCCAAGTTGTCTCCATTTCAAGTCCACCTTCGCTGTGTCAAGTTTTTAAGAGCATTCAGATCTCAGCCAGGTTGTGCTTGGATTTCATTCTGTGCTTACCTGGCAATGACGAAAAGGACACAGCTGACTCCAAGGCAGGCCAGTAGGACATACATCCAGATATCAGGGGACAGTGGGTTCAGGAAGGAGAAGACGCCCGGGTTTGTGCCGTTGGGCTTGTGATACAGTATCGAGATTCCCAGGGTCATGAAGGGTTTGGAGAAATCAATCACCTTCTCTCTGACATAGGTAATCGTGAGTGGAGCCACAGCTAAATCCGCCACCTACAAGGAAGAAAAACATGATGCTAACCAGGAGCTGCTTGGAGGCACATTTCAACACTAGAGTTTTACCAAATAGGTTACCTTAAGTAGGAAAACTAGGTTTTTAACTAGCATGGGCATAGCCTATGATTGTGGCTCTCCCCATGGCTCTGTGAGTGTAGTCTCACACATTTTATTACCCTGCTATGGGTTCTGACAAATCAATATGGCAGCACTGTAACTGATGTATGTATGACTCTGGTTTATTATCTTTGCCACTTTGTCTGTCACTGGTACAGTCCATGTTTCTCTCAAACTGTCCCATTTATACTTATTTAGATTTCTACAGTCACTGTTATGATGGGGGCAGCCATATGCTTGGGGTTAAGGAACCCACCTTGGAACCAGAAGAATCGACTGAAGCACCCTTCAGCAGAGCATCTAACCACGAACTGCTCCCTGGGTGCTCTTGATAAAGGGGCTGCCCAGCACTCTGGGCATGTGTGCTCACTGCCCCGTAGTGCTCACTAGTGTGTATGTGTGTGTTTCACTACATGGATTGGTTATAAGCAGAAGTGGATTCCAGAAAAGTATCTTACTTTTATTCAGTGTGCCATGTTTGAAACATACGTGATCTATGAGCTCTCGAACCATGCCGTTCCATTCCCCCTTATCGTTCTGGGCACCATATTTGCCATCCGAGACCAACTTGACCTCGTAGGAAAATCCCAGGATGTTTGAGAGCTCCTTCAGCAGGTCTAAGCAGTAACCCTCGAAGCGGTCATTTCCGTACAGCGGCTTGTCTGATTTCTTGTACATCACATATGGGTTTTCCTACCAGAAAAATGTATTTCAATCAGAACAGTGATGTTATTGGCTGTCCTATTTCCATCCATTTGTATTTAAACTAAAAGCTTATGACAGCATATCATCAGACCGCCAACTATTAGAAGGAATAAACTCCATTTCAATAAATTCTCAAATGTTGAAGCTATTTTCCACCAGAGCAACAAGGGCCAATTAAGCTCATATCTAGCTCAAGTGCAGCTACTGATCTTTTGAACATGTACGATTGGGATTCTCAGAAGGTGCAAAACTACTAGTTTCCAACAGATGACCCACTGTGAAACAAGGAACATTACTGGGAAATCAGAAATTTCTGGCTAGTTTAGAGGGCCAGCTTTTAGAGGGCCAGCTTTTTAACAATAGTTCTAGTTTCAGAGCACTTCTTTGGTCAATGAGAGGTTGCATTTTGTGCACTCTTATGTGTGACCATTGGTATTCACAAGTTCCTATCTATCTTGTGGTCTGTCGAGACTATATGAATTACAACTGTTACAACTAAACATAGCACAAAAAGTAAGGGAATTTGTGTTGTAATGATGTAATGATGCTTCTTGGCAATAACCTTATACCACTTGAAAGCCTGTTAATTTCCCTTTTAAATTGTGCCACATTTGTAAGGAACCTGCATTTGTGGGATGAGCAGTACAGCTCAGCAGTACAGAGTATGTGGGTTGTGTCCATGAAAATTTGTCAAATCTTATTTGTCACATCTGCCATTGCCAAACAGCTTATTTTGCTGGGGCTTCTATTAGCCCCAGGTGCTGCCAATCAGGTGCTGGCACCTGTGAGCATTGAGATGTAATTCTGCAACCTGTGGCAATCCCATATCTCCACAATCTGGGACCAAACTCTATCCTCCAAGATGACGACGCTTGCCCCCACAGAGCAGGTTTAACAGAGACTACCTCCAGAATTTAGGAGTGAAGAGGATGAAATGGCCTCCAGCAGTCCTGACCTCAACCCCATTCAACACTTGTGGGATCAGCTTGGCTGTGCTGTTCGTGCCAGAGTGATCAACACAACCATGTTGGCTGACTCGTGACAAATTCTGGTAAAAGAATGGGAACCCATCCCACAGCAGTGTGTGACCAGGCTGGTGACCAGCATGAGGAGGAGGTGCCAGGCTGTTGTGGCTGTGTCTGGTTCTTTCACACTCTACTGAGGCTCCTATTTGTTAAATGAATAAATAAATTGTTAAATTGCCAATATGTCTTTCTTGGTTCATCAAACTTCAATCATCCAGTCCACCAAACACCAAAAGAGTCAATGGCAGAATGAACTGTTTGGCAATGGCGGAATGAACTGTTTGGCAAGGGCAGAATGAACTGTTTGGCAATGGCAGAGAAGATTTGGCAAATTTTTCATGGGTGTAACCCTCATCCTCAGCTCTGCTGCTCATCCCACAAACATGTTCCTTACAATTGTGGCACAATTTAAAAGGGAAATTAACAGGCTTTCCAATGGTATAAGACGTTTTCCCATGAACCATTGTTACAACAAAGAAATAATCTACCAAACACAAATTTCTTTACTTTTTGTGCTATGTTCATTATCCTTCTTCAATTGTATTAGTCCTCAAGGTCTAGTTACATGTCCTGTATTCTTGAAGACAAGGCCCAATAACACTAGTTTGTGCCATAAAAGTGTCTTATCTTGTTCCTAAGTAAACATAGAAATACCTGAACAAACAAGGTTAGCATATCCATTCTATGTTCATACAAATTCTGGTGATAGAGTATAAATTGTGACTGTGATAAAGGTATCATTTTGTGATGAAACCTTAAGGGATTAATACATCTGGCCATTAACTGCCATTAACTGGCAGCCATTGGTCCAGACCCAGGAATCTATTTCAACAAACAGCCAAGCAGATTAAAAATACACTTGACAGTATTAAAATGAAGCACAACTATGACCCAATTTAAAGTAAACTTTACATTGTGTTATTGATAGCCATAAGCTAATCATTAGATACATTAAGTAATGCAAGTTGCACCTTGTAATCAATAAATGTCAGGTTGTAGACAAATACGCCTAAGCTAGGGAACAGAATAAGCAGTTCTCAATTGTAGCTAGAATATCTTCTATAACGAATTCCTGACAATCTTTACCAGAATCGTTGTAACGATCAGAGTCCTGTTGGTCATTGAGTCCGTAGCATTACCCATCTTGTCTTTGCTGTCCGTCAGGTTAAGACCTGTATTAGAGTTCCACACACCAATCTGAGTAAAAGTAAATTATAAGTAATTATTTTTTTATCAGATAATCAGAAATACTCATACACACACATATATGGGTCAATGACGTATAAGGGTTTTTAACTAGCGGATTTTAAAGTACAAAAACATCTGAGTATTTTTTCTAATTGTTCAAACATTAAGAATATGGTGTGAACATAAGTTCATATAAAAAAAAATAAATTAAGCAATTTTAGTGTTTTTTATTCCATATGAATTGGCTATGACTTTACAAAATGTCATGTGGTGCGACCGTGATTTATCTTTAAATAAATATAAATAAACATTTTTTAGCATGTTCTCAGTAATATAACATGTTCAGAAACAGACGATATGCTTTGCTTTTAGATGTAAATAATAATCTTATATTTTTGTTTGATAAATACATTTAAGAAAATGTTTTAAAACATACAGTTAACTTAAGCATACTGCATCAGTGATTCATAATTTTAGCCACATAAATTAGATATTTTATTTAGATTTTACTACAGTAACTTCTATTATTGGTCATACCACATGATATTTTGACACTTTATTTACAGAAAAATCACAATTAGCCAATGTTTTATGAAATGTTAGGGTTATAGTTAAAGTCAAACTTAAAGTACTTTCATGTATGAGAGAGATACTTCAAATATATGACATATTATGCGTATCTTTTTTTGTTGTTTTTTTTAACAGAAAAAACATGCACTTGGACAGATAATTCCGGCATCACGTCATTGACCCATATACGTAAACCAGTTTTATGCTATAAGTAGATTTTAAAATTTACAGTGTTTGAAAACTAATTTCTATCAACATCATATATTAAGCATGAAAATAATACAAAACATTAGGAAGGACACCATTGTAGTGGGAAGAAATGAGAAATAATAAACAAAATAAAATGAATTTTTCATTTTAATAGTTTTCTAAGCTAGCCTCCCTAAGTAATATACTACACTTCCATATATGTACCTGGAGCTGCAAGTACTAACTTTGGCCCTTATCTAAATTTTTGTGAAGGCATCCAGTTAGACAAAATACATACTTAATTATCTGTATCTTTATGTGTAAATTGGCCTGTCAACATCTAGTTACAGGGACTCACAATTTTAGTAATGTTTTGTTTTGTGAAGTTAAAAAATTTGCTGCTACAATGCATACATACAATTTATCTAGTACTTTCTAAAGGTGGTGCTAAAAGGTCACTATCACAGCTGAAACCACTATACTGCTGTACAGTAGAGTAGTATTTTTTGTTTAATTCAGAGTAGCTAGTCCCATTGGGGATAAAAAACAAAAGTAAGAGTAAAGGACTGGGGAGGATGAAGGAAAGCCATCCTGTGAAAACAAACCTTCTTCCAGACTTTATGAAAGTGTCCAGAGTCCGACTTTTGAAAAGTCAAAGAAACAAGAAAATAATTTTGATAAATAACAAAACCTAAAAAGTCCATAACTGTTCAAATAATAATAATAATAATAATAATAATAATAATAATAATAATAATAATAATAAAGTTATCACTGTCATAATCAGGTCATCACTGGAATAATGGTTATCACTATAATTATGATTCCAGTACTATATTTACGAATTCAAGATTGCAATGATTAGGTGATTATTCCAATAATGAGATCATACAGTCATTACTGTAATAATGAGGTCACCACTACAAGTCATCACCATCATATATATAAATTCTCGCTGCAATTTTAGTCCTTTCAATAAAGACTGTATCACTGTAATAAGTCACAAATGCAGAAAGTCACTGTAATATTAAGATCCATAAGCAATAAGGTTGAACTAAGTCATGAGGTTATCACTGTAATACGTCACTTCCAGTAAGTTACTACTGTAATAATGAGGTCATCACTATAATAAGTCATTATTTCAGAAAATCATTACTGTGATAATGAAGTCATTGCTGTTATAATGAAGTAATGAGGTCATTACTGTAATAAATCACTATTGCACTAAGTTGTTGCTGTAATAATGAGGTCATTGATGTAATAGTGAAGTAATTAGGTCATCTCTGTAATATGTTACTACTGCAGTAAGTCGTTACTTTAATAATGAAGTCATCACTGTGAAGTCATCCATGTAATAATGAAGTACTGATAATAAGTTATTACTGCATTACTGTGTGTGTGTGTGTGTGTGTGTGTGTATGTGTGTGTGTGTGTGTACCTTTTCCATGCCGTCTTCTTTCAGGCTGATGATGTCGAGGTCAAAATCTTTCCTCAGTCCGTCTGTCCTGTTCAGGACAATCTGTCCAGTTAATCCGTTCCACTGAGACTGATAATAAACAAAGGACACAATAAAAAGACTGGACACAAACCCATCCCATTACAGCTCCTTCAAAAGTGAAGTTCAATAATTATAATAATATGCTTTAGCCGACTGAGCCCTTCAGACGGGAAATAACTGATTATATGGAATTCTGGGAAAATGGACTAAACTGCATGTTTTATCTATCCTAACATATTCCCTCAAACTAAAGCTATTGCTCACCTCTTTAAACGTGCTGATGAAGCGCGAGCCAAACCGCCACGGTTTGTGCCTGTGGCATTGCAGTGAACTGACGGTGATTTGAGATGCTCGCTGTGCCGCTGATGCCACCATGAACACGGCATCATACATTAGAGCTGCTTCAGTCTAGCAGAGACAAAAAACACACTGTTACAAACCTCTCACACGTTACGAAAGGTGGAGTCAGCAATGACATACCAAAAATCGCAATTAATGTTACAAAATGTCCTCAGAACAAGTTCTGCAGCCATGTATGTAGTGTATTGTGTAGTGCATATTGAGAGTGTTAGCCGTAGTGTACTGAGTCAATTAGTATAGTCTTCTGTATGTTATTAGTGTGGCTCAGCACAATGTACTGGACGCAAAGTAGTGAATACACTTTTATCCAAAAGAAAGTGATGCCTGATGAATTATATGAAAGGTTGGTCATTTTGGGATGATGTCTAACTGTCATTATGCCCTCCATTATGCCGCTGTCCAGTTTCGGTGGACCCTGAACTCTCTCCATGGACCATTTTGTCAGCACCGATGCCACCTGGGGGTCGTCTACATTCAGAAGGCGGAAACCTGTCATGTTCACGCCACTGTAGCGGTATGGCTCCAGATCCAGAGCATACAGATCCTACAACACAACACACTTCATCAGGCTCTTGAACCGAAACAAACAAGTTCAAGCTTAAAAGAATGAAATTGCAAAAAGGTGACTTGAAATTCGGGTCTATTTCGTGTCAGTAATGGAAATACGACCCCAAACATGGTCAATGTACAGTACAGTTCAAATTCAAACAATTTTGAAAGAAGATACTGAAATGATATCTTACGCAATGTGACTTACCAGTGTAGTGAAGAAGAAATGGTAGTACTCAGTCATCATACCCATAGAAAGCAACTGTGGAGAAAGAGAAAAAAATATTAGTTATATAAATCCTTATTTATATCCTGCATTCCAGTGTACACAGAAGCCTGAATTTCTCTGAGCATGGTATCTGAGTATGTGCTGCACTCCATTACCTGTTTTAAGACCTCGGCTGCGGTCTGGTATGAGCAGTCAAAGATGACACAGAACTCTTTGCCCTTTTTCATCTCTTTGAGAAGTGGTCGAGCATCTCTGTTCCCCACAGGCAGCTGGCGGATCTTGATCTTAATGCTGTAACGGGAGGGAGCTTTGATCAGCTCCTGCAGACGAATCAGACCTTCAAAACAAATAAGCACACACAAAACGGTTTTTACCTTGCATGACTTTCTGCTATGTCTTATTTGGCTCTTCCTTCAGCTCAGTACCAACCCCACCCCTACCCGAGTGTTCAGGTAAGTCTGCCTGTCTCTTGTTTTTTTGTAATTTTAACCAATCTACATACTGTATTTTTGTTGCCCAGATTTGCACACCTTATCTCAGTTCGCATTTGGTCAAATTTAATGTGATTTTAGGCAAGCATTGCATGTGTCCACTTTCTCCCAATTGTTTTGTCAATTTGGTAAAATTATATATTTCCCACCTACCAACCATTTTACCTACCATGCAACAGCAATCTCGAAATGTGAAAGCTAGCACATGCTTTCTCTGAGGCATGTAGAACCAACTACCAACATCTGTTTAAACTGCTACATCAGAGGCTGTGGTCACACACTGCTCTCCTTGGCATACAGGCGCTCACAGATACCCAAATGTCCCTAAAAAGGCAATCTCTATTCAGAGTGAGCATAAAAGCCAATCCCACCAGTTTCCACAATAAGTCCAGTCCAAAAAATCCAGCTCGCTTCCACAAAAAGTTTGACAAATCCAGTTCACTTCCACAAAATTTAACTGATTCCACCTGCTCCCACAGAAAGTTTGACCAATCCCACCTGCTCCCACAGAAGGTCTGACGAATGCGACCTGCTCCCACAGACAGTTTTTCAACCAATCTATGTACTGTATAAGTTCCCTAGATTTTCCCTAGGTTTGCACACCCTATCTCAGTTCACATTTTGGTCAAATTTAATGCATACTTAAATTAAGGCAAGCATTAAATGTGTCCTTTCTCCACTTATTGTCAACTTGGTGAAATGATATATTTCCCACCCACCAACCAGCTATGACCTACTGTGCAACAGCAACATTAAAGTGTGAAAGCTAGCACATGCTTACTGCAAGGCATGTGGAACCAACTACCAACACAGTACCATAACCTCCCATAGAAAGTCTGACCAATGTCACCTGCTCCCACAGAAAGTCTGACAAATCCCACCCGCCTCCATAGCAAGTTTGACCAATCCCACCTGCTCCCACGTACGGTTTGATAAATCTCACCCACTTTCACAGAGAGTTTGACAAACCCACCAGCTCCCACAGAAAGTTTTACCAGCTTTACCTGCTCCTAGAGAAAGTTTGACCAATCCCACCTACTTCTACGGAACGTTTGTCAAATCCCACTAACTTCCAAAGAAGATTTGACCAATCCCACCTGCTCCGACAAAAAGTTTAACCAATCCCACCTGCTCTCACAGAACAAATCTTACTTTTAGATTTTTTTTTTGCAAATTTCTTCGATTTCCATATAAAATCTGACCAGTCCTACCTGCTCCAACTGAAAGTTTAACCAATCCACCCGCTTCTGCAGACAGTTTGTCAAATCCCTCCCACTTCCACAGAAAGTTTGACCAATCCCACCTGCTGCCACAAAATGTTTGACTAATTCCACATGCTTACACAATCCCACCTCCTCCCAGACAGTTCCACAAATCCCAGCTATTCCAAGATGAACTCCAAACTCACAGTCACTCAATCAGACCTTTTCACCAATCACACCCAACAATTATCACACATTCTTACAAAAATGTATGTATAGATTCTAAATTTTATACGCTGTTTATACCTGTTGCATCCTCATACACTACGGTGACACTCTTCCATTTGTAGAAATGCACAATATCAAGCACGGCCCGGCTAATGGAAGCATACTCTGGGTGCAGGTTGACGTAGAAGCTGTCCCTGTTGTCCATAGACGGATGTTTCCAGCGTGTCTGTATGTGAGGAACCTCCAGTGCATTACAGATGGACTGCACTGCACTGACTGAAGAGCTGTGGGAGGGGCCAAAGACTGCAGCCACACCCAGTGACAGCTGATCACATGCTGAAAGTACAGGAGAGATCAAGTGGACAGAAGTAAGTCATGAGCACTATAATAATTACTATTACCCAAAGTACTTATTTACCTCTCCTTGAGGCTTCAAAGCTGTCAAACATGTTGATGCGCTGGATGTCATAGGTCAGCGTTGTGTTGGGCATTAATGTCCTGTTTCGGTTGATGCTGGTCACTGCAAATTTGAAGGCTAGCTCCTCCACGCTGACAGGCTCATTCTCCAGGGTCTCAAAAATACCACCTGCAAACACAAATGCAGGATCAGAGCAACTGATATTCCTCATGGATATAATACATCTGGGTCATTTTAATGTGGAGTTTGTCTTTCTTTACTTAATTCCTGATCCAATTTCAATTGAGCAATGCACATAAAATCATACAAAAACATACATATTTTGTATGTTATCAGAATAATATGAGGATAATTTATACCATAACTGCTACTCAGAGGTAGCATATACAGAAACAAAAATGCAGGGGCCCTAAAAGAGAGCCTTTTGGAACATCTATGGCCGAACAAGTCACCGTTATCAATTGCAGCAAAGCATTATGCCTAATTTAGACATGCCCAATTCCTCTTTCCCATATCATACGACGTCTACCAACCAGTGAGGGCGAAGGCTGTCAGGTGCTTCCTCCGAGACACATGCAGCCAGCCGCTGCTTCTTTTTGTGCTGCTTGCTCATACGACATTGGGGTCGTGTAACATACTCTGAGGAAAGCGCTCCCACCCACTTCTTTACAAATAGGCTTGTAGTCACATGTCATTTACTACTTTAACCAGTACTGTCTCAGTACTGTGATGAAGACTAAACCCTGAATGAAAGATTTCATGTATACAACTCCTTTGCAAGTATTAGCTCAGCAGATGAGTTACATCATCTTGGATCTTAGAGATATAGGTGGGAGAGGTTTGTTGAACACATAAAGTGGCGGTCAGTGTTTTTAATAAAGGTGAATAAAGGTGACGGTCAGTGTTTTTTACTTGATAACTGCTAGTTTAAAATCATTTTAATGACGTTTGTTATTTGTAACAGGTTCAGTTTGATTAAGGATTGTCAGTGTGACTTTAGTTAAGTGACTATTAAGACATGAACTAAGGGCTCATTATGGATGTGGCACAATGTTGGTATAACAACATAACAGATTAGCATGACTGGTAAAATTACAAACATCACTCGTTTGGGGATTAGTAATTATTTCCTGTAGCCTGATGCCTGAAGTTTTTTTTTTTATTATTATTATTCTAAACTACTAAATTAACTGTAATTCAGGCTTTTATATTATCGGTTACCAATTATAAAAATACTGTAAAGTCGTAAATCAGAGCAGATACATGTAGCGTGTGTGTTTGTAAAACACTGTTCACTGCCATGCGGAGGTGCATGTAAAGGACTAGAGGACAATCACTGCACTGTTTAGTCCTTGCATTCACCCAGGACTCTAAAAGCCTGCCCAGATCCACACACACACACACACTCACACACACACGCACACACACACGCACACGCACACACACACGCACACACACACGCATACCTCCATACACAGTCCTGCAGTCAGAAAGAATGACATATTTACATTTGACTGATGAGACAGTGCTGTTTAGCTTACCACCTTTAATATCTGTCTCTATGAGTATTAATATCATTGGATTGCTTACATTATTGTTGGGGAAAATGTGGCCTGGTTTGTAAACAAGCACTACATTAGATTAGACTAGGTGTAATGCTTTTATATCGCAGTATTTAATGTATACCACATACATAAATCAGCAGCAACAAGGCGCATTAGCGCTGATAAAGGGCTATTCCACGGTGGCTGCATTCCAGCCAATCCTGCTGGGAAATTGTCTAAAGGTGGTTCGCGCCACATCTGATAATCTTCACGTCTCTTATTTCATTACAGACCACCATTCATGGCAAACATGAACACATACGCAAACTGTCCACTTTGCAATTATCCAGTTAGCCAATCAGGTGACAGTAGTACACTGAAATGCCAGAAAAACTGGTACACTCTAAACTCTACAAGCTTGTTGAAATGAACACCATACTTCCTGCAGATGCGTTCCATGGCATCCCAGATGTGCTTGTTAACGTTACGATCTAGTGAAACCCCAAACACACATCAGTGTTCCTATAACCATAATCTGGCTTCTCTAGACATGTCTGGCGGCACATTGTCCTGTTGAAAGAGGCCAAACCCAGTAGAATGAATGCAGGATGGGTGAAGGGATCAGTAAAGAAACCCACATAACGTTCATCTGTCAGAGACGTTTGTAGATGTTACGGGGTCCAATGGAATGCCAGCTTAACAAACCCTATGGAGCCACTGCCAGCCTGGGTTTCATACAGACTAGTTCAAGCTACAGAAACTCAAAGAGCACTCTTCACAACCATGGTGAGGAGATCTCGAAATGCACCACACATCCATGTATCCAAGCCTTGCAGCAGATGGCCTCCAGCTTTCCTTGAACAGAATGTAAGTGTTTGATTCCTCACTTATCACTATGTTAATTATGTGCAGTCTAAGAAGCTCTTTAAACCATTGTAAAGTGTCGGATCCATCTGGCAGAGCCAGTGTCATCATAATACATCACCGTAACATATGGGCCAGATTATGTTTTATCCTCTGATGAATAAAATGATGCAGATTATGCAAACACACACACACTCAGAGAGAGGGAGAGAGAGCGAGAGAGAGGATTCAGTCGGATTAAAACACGGTTAGATTGCTGATGAAGATGTCTTCTTTAAATCTCATTCTTCTGGGTTCCTGTCTTAATAACCCATGTTAGATAAGTCAGCCTACATCAGACTAGGAGTCAGGATTACACCCCAAATATCTTCCATATCTGCCAAATGATAAAAAAAATGATTATATTATTATCTAATCCAGCGACACGTTCGTTTGTAGCTCGCACTGATTACGACATCAGCAACTCTGTGTCTGATGTCTCTGAAGAACTGGACACGGTTTACAGAAACCATTCCAGCGGAGACATGGCTTAACCTCAGTTCGTTTTTCAGAATATCGAATGCTGCAATCCGATTGGCTCTCTAACAGCGACGGCTGGTGGTGATATTAGTTTGATGGTGTGGTTTGTCCTGATCTGGGTCTGTGAATCCAGAGCCTATCCCAGGAACCCTGGGTGCAAAACAAAGAAAAACGTTCTGGTGGGGACACAGTCCATCACTGTGTACAAGTGGAGAACATGCAAAACAGCCTGAGTGTAAGGTCAATATGGTAGCCTTGGCGCTGTGCCGGTGCCACCACCACGCCATCCTGACACACCTGTTTTTTTTGTCTACTGAGACGCACTGTGTTTGATGTCCAGCCGGTTCTATGTGTCTTTTTTCTCAACTTTGAAAGTGTAAGTGTGTGTGGCCCAATCGGACCAATTTAGAATTACCATTCTAAACCAGCTAGGATGGTTTTTGGGAGGCAGGAGGAAACCTGAGGACCCTGAGTAAACCCTCACGTGCACTTTGGAAAGCATGCACAAGACCTCCATCCCAGCCAAACTGAACCTGCATTACTTCTGTATGACCAACAAAGTTTAAGTGCATTAGTAACCTGTAGTGTAAGTGAATGACCTGCGATACGTACCGATGCGCAGGACGTTTTGCTGCGCGCTCGTGAGGACGCACAGCATCAGCATCCGCAGCAGCAGCGGCGCAGGAAGTCGTTTCTTTTTCGCCATGACGCGCGCGCATGGACCTTGCCTCGAGCATGGATAATTATTCCTCTTCTTCCTCTTCCTCCACTTCTTTTCTTCTCTTCTTTTTTCTTTTTTTGCGCTTTGCGCTCAATTCATTTCTTGCGCCTTGCGCGCGCGCGCCTTACTCCAAGTGCGCAAAACGCGTAATGCGTAACGTGCGCGAGACAAAAACAAATTCAAGGTCGGAGAAACTACTTGTGCGTGCGTGCACGGGTGGGTGCGTGTGTGTGTGTGTGTGGGTGCGTGTGTGTTGCCCAATCAGATGAAAGTAAAGGCGTGTCTTCAGTGAAACACAGACGTGACTGTTGTAATGTTGAGAAAGAAGTGATACTGTATATCAGGGGGTTTAAACTTGGATTAACTAAGGAATCATCATCCGTGGATTCCGAGCTTATCCAAGGAACAAACACTGGGTGTGAATACAACCTTTATGGGACACCAGGTCTTTAAAGAGCATCACTGGCTCACATCGAGGATTCATACCAAGAGTAGCAAATCCACATACTGGCATGTTTTGGGCATAACCTGAGAACCTGAAGGAGACATGAGAAAACAATTGTAACCTAAGCTCAGGGACGAACCTGGAGCAGTGAAGGTGCCACTTATTGTAGGAAAAGTATTACATTATATAGGGTCTAATTTGAGAAAGTACAAACTAAATTTTTCACCATGTACGTCATGGCGTGTAAATGATCATCTATGGCATGTAGGAAATCATATTTACCCTTAAACACAATGAAGTATTTACTGTATTTACCCTTTGAACCATGGTTTGACCTGGCTAGTGTGTCTTGTGGTTTTAACTGCAAATGCACAACATTGTGTAGTCAGTAGCATCCATACACATGACATGCTAACGACAGGCTTCGTTTTTATTCATTCGTCTGAATCTGAATCAGTTCAAGTGGGTTCAAGGTGGTCACCGCTGAAAATAACGGAAAACGAGTGCGAGAAAGTGAAAGTTAAGAATCTGACCTCTACATTTATTCATGATGCCCAGGGAGTATTAAGGTGCTTTGCTTAAGGTCACTTCAGTCGTGTCTTGTCTAAATGGAGAATTTAATCCGGTTCCTCAACCCTGAGACCTGACTGTAGTCTGACTTTATATGACGTGTGGAATGTTAGATATATTTTTTGAGTGAAAATGTTCAGGTAACAAGGTTGAGCGTTTTTATATTTTTTATAATAGACAATTTTTGGAAAAGATCGTTTCAAGCATGAGATGATTGAATGAGTTGATTTGAGTTGATTGAATTCAGACAATTTTGAGTATTTTAATGAATATGCTGAATTACAAGGTAAAAGTGGTGCTATAGTGGAATAGGACAGGCACCTGAAACTGTGTGAAATGTCTTTAATCTACAATTTACATACAACATTTTTCCTCTTGAAGTTTATAAGACATTTATAATAAAAGCTCTTTATACACTGAAGTGCCAGAAGAACTGGTACAGATAAACCTGTACAAAATACACAGGCTGGTGGTGGCTCCATAATGGTTTGGCTTTGGTTTGGCACTCCATGGGACCCCTGGGACACGTACAAACCATACTGGTGAACACTATGTGTGATGAGTTACACCCATTCATTTCCTGCATTTATTCTGATGGGTTTGTCCTTTTCTAGAGGACAACACACCAGAAAACATGTCTAAATTATGGTTAGAGGAACACTCATCTGAGTTTGGGGTTAGTCACCAGATATCAATGTTATCGAATAAATCTAAGATGCCATGCGATGCACTGTCGAATACAGAAATCCTACGTCAGAATTGTGGAAGTCTGGTGTTCATTACCTACAGAATATTTCTGTAAGCTTGTGGAGTCCATGCCCTTTTTGGCACTTCAGTGTATGTAACTGAAAGCATCTCATTAATGTAACTCTTATATAACATACATACAGCATTCAGTTTCTTTTTAAACGCTACAAAATGACATATTACACTAAAATTCCCCTAATATAAGACATTCTCCGGTTGTCCTGCATTCCTCTGTACAATGTCCTACAAAAAAAGATAAAGGGAAAAAGATGCCATTAACATACATAGTGTTCTTTTGGATTTAAATCAGTAGAGCCGATGAGAAATAAGACACTAAAAAATTATTGTATAGTATAGGCATATGAGATGACATCAGATATCAGTACATGTTAGGAGGGTTTTAGGGGGAATACATGGCATCCAAAATGTTTAATTTGGAAACATAAACAGTGTTTTCATATAGGACTGTATTCAAATTATTCTGTATTATTATTAGTAGTATTATTAATATTATAATTTTTTTGGAAGACATGTTAAACAATATGACATGTTGGATCAGGTGCTGTTTTATAAGCTGTCAGATAAACAGGGTGGACCCGATATTGTTGAATTCAGTGTGATTAATATGATAATTACAAAGAGGGTGGCAAGGCAAGAACACTATTTTTTTTTTGCAGTCCATATTTTCTATCCCTGAAAACATTTCTTGAAGAGAGAAGGTTTTTGCAAGGTGCAAGGTCTTGTGTTAGAAGGCAGTGGTCTAGACGCTATTGAAAAAACCTTGTCTTGGACGCCTTGGAGATGCAGATGATTTTTTAGAATATCCGTGCTCATATATACATTCCCGAACTTGAGTGGGTACTGGAAAGCTGGTGAGATCCGCTTATCCTTTGTTTGTACCCAGTCATCGTCGGAAGAGGTACCGCAGGCTGTACAGCATCATACCCTGCAGGAGCTCTGGATTGGAGACTCGGGTGTTCAGGGCGTGCGTCTGCATGGAGGGGTTTTATCGGTATGGAGATTACCCCTGAGTCGTGCGAGCTGTGCAGTGATGGATGGTGGTGAACGGGCATCATGTTTGCTGGATAAACCACAGAAACGTTGTAGAGTGGAGCTTGGCCAGCAGATGGTGCTGCAGGGACACTGTATGCCAAAGAAGAAGGCTGCTGAGAACCAGAGAAGCTGTGGCTTGGAAGCAGAGGGTGATGGGAGCTTATTAAACTTGCGGTTGGTGTGATGGGTTGAAAAGGTGGCCCGTTAAATCTCTTGGGGGCGTAAACAGGCTGGTAGGGTTGATTCGATTGGTAACTCCGGCATGCGAGGAAGACAACACCCGAGCAAAAGAGGATGAATGCACTGACCCAGCCGACGTAAAGAGCTTCACCGAGTTCCCTGCGTTGGGCATCAAGAATCAGGGGGTTATAAAAGTCCCGAATGATGGAATGAGCCGTCCAGGACACAGGAATGAGGACACAAATGGCAGCCATGATCTCCATTGAGCCAGCAGTTGCTATAATGAGAGATTTAACTCGTGGCTGATCCAGAAAACAGGAAATGCTACGTAAGCCCGGAATGGATGCCGCCAATCCCACAAAGCTCAGAGCCACCGAGCAGCACATCAGGCCTCGGGCAGCCTGCAGCTCAGGAGGCAGGTAGAGCAACGAGTCGTACACTTTGCACTGCATGCGAATGTTGGCCTGGCGATAGCAGTTCATCCATAGACCCTCCCAACGTGTCTCCATGACAATGATGTTTTCCTGGATGAATGCCGTCACCTTCCACATAGGGAGGCCAGTTACGGCTGAAGCACCGATTAGACCCACGAGGCCCAGGCAAAAGCCGATGAGCTCACACACAGCCTCAACCATTGTTTGTACACGCTCAGAAATATCCACAATTTAATGGTCACTTAAGGTCCTGTAACAAGTTCCAGACTAGCAGTTGATGTCCTCAGAAAGGTTCTACCCACCGCTACTTATATACGATCACATGATAGAGACATTCCTAAGCCTTAGAAATGTTAAAAGCCAAGTTTTGGACTGTACAAACATTCAAGTGAACTATTGCCTGAGCAGTTACAAATCCACTTAGTTCTTGTTCTTGCTTTTGAACATCCTTCAAAAGTAATACATGTCCTTCCTGAAACCGGAAGATATTGATTCCGACCAAGAAATATACTGGTGTCCGTTCAGTTTTGTTCTCTTATCCCATCGTTAAACAATCGTCCTTGTACCCGGTATACTTATGCATTATGGTGAACTAAACAAGCTGAGCCAAACTGATGAATTCAAAGTTTACTCTCTCATTCCCTCTCTCGCTCTCTGTTTATGGTAAGCACTTTCTCCCTTGTGATTGGTTCAGGATGATGAGGGTTTTGCTGAGTACAATGTTTGTTGTATTCTTACTTATATGGGTTATAGAGATAATAATCTCAGGTACTCGCATGCAAACCTTTTGGACTTCTGTTGTTTTTTTACTGTTTCTACTGTACCTAATGTCAGTGTGTACCAAACATTCTAATTTTCACCAATAGAGAGAGGGCGTGTGTGTTTGACATGGAGTGTGCACTACCACTTTTGTAACTGCGTAAGACCTCAGGGGTAAAATTACACCCTGTTTTGGTTTATAATTAAACTCTGTTTAGGCTTATCCATGGCAATATCATTTTACCGCAAGTCAAATGTAACCATGGCAATATAATTTTAGTATAAGTCAAATGTTACTATAGCAATATCATTTTAGTATAAGTCAAATGAAGACATGGGAATACTGTAAGTCAGATGTTACTATGGCAGCATAATTTCAGTGTAAGTCATAGGTTACCATGGTAATATCATTTTAGTGTAAATCAAATGTAGCCATGGGAATATCACTTTAGTGTAAGTCAAATGTAACCATGGCGATATTATTTTAGAATAAGTCAAATGTAACTATGGCAATATTATTTTAGAATAAGTCAAATGTAACCATGGCAATATTGTTTTAGAATAAGTCAAATGTAACCATGGCAATATAATTTCCGTGTAAGTCAAATGTTACCGTGGCAATATCATTTTAGTGTAAGTCAGATGTAGCCATGGGAATATCACTTTAATGAAAGTCAAATGTTACCATGGCAATATTATTTCAGTGTAAGTCAAATGTTACTATGGCAATAAAATGTCAGTGCAAGTAAAATGTTACTATGGCAATAAAATTTCAGTGTAAGTCAAATTTTAACATGGCAATATCATTTCAGTGCAAGTCAAATGTAACCTTGGCAATATATATTTAGTGTTAGTCAAATGTTACCAAATGTAGCCATGTGAATATTATTTTAGTGTAAGTCAACTACTGTAAGTTTTAAAGGCAGGTTCTCTGTTTTCATGATCTAATCAGATCAAAATTCAGTATGTGATTATAATATTGTCAGATTGAACCTGGGTGGTTCTGTTTTTCATCAAGGGGGAAGGGGACAGAGGGGTGCCAATACGTCTGATGTATTGCGCAAAGCAACATTTGGCCGACAGTGAGTAACTGTATGCCTACAAAGTGACCCATATGGTAGATGTACCAAATAAACTTGAATTCCCTGACCATTGGTTAGTGAAGGATGGTTCCACCTGTTCCTCATTTGCCTCGCCTCAAAATGCAAATTCATGCTAACCTCTAATTTCCCTCTTTCGATTTTATTTTCCTTGCCTTGTCTGCTTGCACTCTTGATCCACAGTGTCTTTTTAAACTCACCTTTTCCTCTCAACTGGGATTAACACGTGTAATAAATAAACCATTTCTCTTACACGTTTCCTTTTGATTTAATCAGTAACTCTGTAGTTGGCATACAAACTTAGTGCGAACTTTCCTGTGATCCACAAAATGAACTGAAGGGGAATAAACCCATAATCTGATGACTATAAAACCGAATAATGAAAATAATGACAACACTATATTATTTATTAGCATATACATATGCAAATATATAAACACAAATATATTTATACATAGTTTTCACCTGATATAAGAACATTTTGGAATACCCTGTGGTCTCATGAAGGTCAAGTCCGATATCCATTCAAGAATTCAAGAATTCAAGAATTCTGTTTTCCTGCATATTTAGTGAATCTTACAGAAATAATAAAGGTGGAAATACATGTAATAATTACAAAAGTACAAATATCAACATTAAATATGCCATCAGTTACTAAATTGATACATATAAACATTTATATTTGATGCTGTTGACAAGAAAATGATTTTGCATATGAGATTTCTTTCTTTCTTATTATTTCTTTATACATTCAGACATCAAACCTGTTCTCTTGCCTTTGTATGAGACCAGTGAAAGTCCATTAGATGTTTGTTCTCCTTCAGTTGGAAGGTTTCTGTGGATGCTAAGGGCATGTCTAGTTAAAGAATTTGAGACAATGCATATTCACTGGCTTATATTTCACACAAGAGCCTCAGGCACACGGATCACCAGGACGCTGTAGTACACAAAGCGACAAAGAGTCTGGTAAACATCATTGCGTACAGAGACTCTTCTTGGAAACACATCCCTCATAAATAAAAAAAAAAATAGTACAAATCACCCGTCAGTTCATTCTGAGAATCCAAGTGCTGGCAACAGTCATTAGGAAAAAAAACCTCATGTAATTTCATGTAGCCACATATATAATAACATACTAACTATAATATAATATAACTACAATATCAAGACACATAGGCATGTCAGCTTGACTCAAATGTGATCTACAAAAAAAGCTGATTTTACATGATCATTGGAAAAGTATTATCGAGTCAGATTAGTCCAAGCAGTAAACAAGGATATACATACACATATACACCCACAGATCGATTGAATCTGGTTATTATATCCCCAGTTCTGTCCTCAATTCGGGCTCTTCTGGTCACAGATAAGCAACAGCATTACGGACCGACATCTGCCTGGAAGGCTGGATAAAGCTTGGCTGCCTGGAAGGCTGGCTAAAACTCTGCTGCCTGGACGACTGGGTAAAGCTCTGCTGCCTGGATGACTGAACGATGGATGGTGGACTTGACGTCTGGATGTAAGATACCTCCCTGGGGGCGAAACTGTAGGTGGCTGCTGGTCTTGGCTGAAATGCCACCGGTTGAGGTTGGTATGCCACGTACGGCACATCCCTTTTGTAAGCATAGCGAGGGCCATCGGCGCGTTTTCCCTCAGACTTAGTGCAACACGCAAAAATGCATCCGCCAGCGAAAAGCAGCGCAGAGGAAACCCATCCTATGTAGAGTGCCTCACCAAGCTCCCTTCGCTGGGCATCGATCAGGAGGGGGTTGTAGAAATCTCGTATGATCACGTGGCCGGTCCAGGAGACTGGAATAATGGAGCAGAGGCAGGCGAGGATAATGAGAAAGCCAGCCACGATGAGAACCATTCGCTTGGCGCGATCATTTCCTTGTATACATGCGGTGCATTTCATTCCTATGATGCCCACGAACAGGCCAATGGCAGCCAGGGCAACCGAGCAGCACATGAGGCCTCGGGCAGCCTGGAGGTCAGGTGTCAGTGCCAGGAGCGAATCATAAACCTTGCACTGCATGCGAATGTTGGCCTGGCGATAACAGTTCATCCACAGGCCCTCGTAGCGCGTTTCCATTACAATGATGTTCTCGCCAATAAATGCTGTTACGCGCCACATAGGCATCCCTGTGCTGGCTGAAACGCCTATTAAACCCAACAGAGTCAGGACCAGTGCTGCCAGCTCCATCGGCTGGCCCGCCATCTCAGCTCTCTCGGCTCCTTCTCCTCCACTGGATAGATGGTTGGCACGACGTTCAGTTCAGCGAACCGTAGATCATTCTTCACTGGAAAGGGAACTCAACACTGTTTCTGCTTTCTGCTCGCTTGTCTGGGATCTGTAATTCAGGTAGAGAAGCAGTCCCGGTGGATGAGCTGTGTACACTTGCTCCCTGCCCCCCTCACCAACCTAATGAAGCAAAGGATGGGCGGGATCTCTAGGTGGTTGCTGTGAAGTCGTATCGTTGTCCGCTGAGCTTATTTGCACCTGCTGGAGAAGGAGGGGCAGGAAGCAGGTAGCCTAAACCACCACTGGTGCCTGGGGATCCTGAAAGCACACATATACCAACTCCTTGTTTCTGTTACGGCTTATACACAGAGGCAGTCAAATATTAACACATGGATTATGCGCTTCAATGATATTTCACACAAATGAGCCCAAAGGGAGACTGTTTTTATTCACTGAGCAATCCTTGTATGACATTGAAATCTAATTCTTTTGCCATAGGCCGTATAATTCTGTCTCCTAACTCACAGTGCTGATAGTTGTTTGCATCTTATTGACTATTATTTAATCAGTTAGTAGTATATATGCTGGATTTGTACTAGTGACTATTGAGAAACTATCCGACTACACCAGTTTTGGTTACTGGTTAATTCGGTCTTAACAGAAAGACCTGCTGTGTTTCCCGTTAACAGCTTGATTCTGATTCTGCATTTTGATGTGTTTTTTTTTTTGTTTTGTTTTTGATACAATACGTCAGAGCGACAGAATGTTGATGTTGTTGAACACAGAAATCCTACACAATATTTCTGCAAACTTGTGGAGTCCATTGCCCAGTGGGGTCCTAACAAGTATTAGACTGTTGTACCTGTTTTTTCTGGCACTTTAGCATATATTGTACGTTGTAGTGCGAATTGAACTTCAATGAAGACAACATTCATTGAAGGAAAGTGACGAGCTCTCATATTGAAGCGAGTATATTTCAGAAACTACAAAATATTGCAATGTATTGCCATCTGTAACTTTGAGGTTAAAAAACAATTACTTAAAATAAAAATAAGCAAAAGAATCAGGCTACTACTAGCAACTATAGGTTGCAAAAACAACCTTAAACTTATGGCTAAACCTGTAAACTTGCGTGAATCCATGAGTGAGTTGACGTTTAGTCCTTAAACTCTAAAATTAACATTAAAATTAAGTTAAAGTTAATTAAGTTAACTAAAATTAGGTTAAAAGGTAATTTTTTTAAAGATTTAATTAAAAAAAACATGTTTGTTAGTATTAAAAACAAGCATTTAATTTGGTTTGCTAAGCTAAGCTAGCACTTGATTAGCATGCCCTCATGCTAGAGGTCGTTCTAATGATTTGCTAATGAAGGGTTTAATTTCAGGTTGTATTTACACTCGATCTTGTCAGTCAATATATAATAACATATCGAAAACAAACAGAATTTGCGACTTTACTCTTCCTTACATGATCCTTAGAAAAATTTAGAGGAGGCAATCTGTTGTAAAACAGTTCCCTTTGTAACTTGTAATACCAAGTTACACCAAATAACTTTAATCCGGCAGCTAAAACACTTAAAGTGAATTAAAAGAGTGGCACAAATATCATATGACTGTATATGCAGCATAAATTAAGTGAAAATTTAATTAATCTAATTTTAATTACAATTTAGTACCAATTAGTGCTGTTAGTTTTTTTTTTCCCCACAGGGGTTGGTATATCAATGTAGCTTTACTTCCTCTTGTTCAACTCCAACCTCCTTCATCACACATCAATACAATCCTTTATCCCTGCAATAATAAAGAAAATCAACTGATACACTTTTGTTTCAGACTCCGCCTGGTCCCGTGGTTTGATAAAAAAAAAAGTTTCAGGCACGTCTACAGGTCAGAGATAGCTGCAAACATCCGGCACTCCATTCCAGCAAAGCCACACAAACCGGTTCATCCAGAACTGGTCAGCTTTTTCTGGAATTATTTATTTTTTTGTTTTCCCAGTATGGTATCGGTGTAAAGCTGTGTTAAACAGTTAAAGCATGTTGAAGACCCACGCTGTAGTTTTCTAATTTTAATGTCTTATTTTATTTTCAACATACAAAAAAAAAAAACAGCATTCGGACAACATCTTACAAGAGCTTTCTTTCTTTCTATTGTGTGTCTTTAAGTCACTTATGTCACATGACTAGACAAGATCTGTCCATTCTTTTGCTCAAACAATCACAGAGTGCTCACAGCTACACAGTTGGGTGCATTACATGTATATTTACATTTACGGCATTTGCCAGACGCTCTTATCCCGAGTGACTTACAAGGTTACTGGTATTAAGGTTGGCCAACGTAGTGTCAGGGTCTTGCCCAAGGACCCTTATTGGTGTAGCACAGACTGGTTGCCTGGAATGTGAATCGAACCCAGGTCTCTCACACGGAAGCCAATGATGTTACCACACCAACCATAAGACAATTAGTCAAGTCCAGTAACAAATATTTACTTTGTTAAAAAAAAAACATAAATGAACGAGCTACAATTATTATATACACTGATCAGTACAAGTACACAAGAGGTCCTAACAGCTGTAGGAAATCCAGGTGAGAGTTCTTTAATATGCGGTTGGTACGTAGGAAACAGATGGAGGTGGGTAGCTGTATGCCGGCTGGTAGTTGTAGGCAGGTTGATAGGTATATCCAGGTTTATACATGTTGTTGTAGGGAGTGTACTGGGCTCGGTACAAGACCGAGTTAATGTCTTCTTTCTCCTCCAACCTCGGAGCGTGACGGCACAGCAGTATAACCCCAGCCGTGAAACATAATGCCGCGCTGACCCAGCCAATGTAGAGCGCTTCGCCGAGCTCCCTGCGCTGCGCGTCGATCAGCAAGGGGTTGTAAAAGTCCCGGATGATGACGTGAGCCGTCCAAGAGACGGGAATGAGCGTGGCCACACATCCTCCCAGGAACAGACATCCGCCGCACACCAGGACGACGTGTTTGACACGTGGGCGCGAGTCGACAAGCCGAGTGCACCTCATCCCGACGGACGAGACAATACAGGCGATCGTCGTCAAGGCCACGGCGGTGCACATGAGACCTCGGGCGGCCTGGAGCTCGGCGGGCAGGAAAAGCAGCGAGTCGTACACTTTGCACTGCATCCGGATGTTGGCCTGGCGGTAGCAGTTCATCCACAGGCCCTCCCAGCGTGTCTCCATGACGATGATATTCTCCTGGATGAACGCCGTCACCTTCCACATGGGGAGGCCAGTGGAGGCGGCGATGCCAATGAGACCCACGAATCCGATCACCAGAGCGGCGACTTCGCAGTGCATCGCCTCTTTGCGCTTCTTCTTTTCCTTCAGAAGCTGCTGTTCGTACGCAGACCTGGCCGCTTCATCGTACTCCGTTAAGGCGCTCTCCTTGTACGACTTGTCTGCGTAGGATTTGTCCGCGTACGACTTGGCCGCGTACGACCCGGCCCCGTAGGACATGGTGGCTGGTTTGTGGGACAGAAGAGTCACAGAGCGTGAAGTCGTTTTCTTCTTCTTCTCCTCCGTCTGCGTTCCAAATGAAAAGCTGACAAGCCAGACATGAGAATTTACATCATGCCCAAAGGATGCGATGTGCTCGAACAGGTTTATCGGCATGCAAGAGGAGGGAACTGGCAATTCCTGATGTTTGAGGCGAGTGCTTGAAGCGAGACGGTTGTTTAACGCACAGTGCTGTAGATATTTAAAGCTTGTATAATGTATATTTATTCAAACTGTTTTCATACTGTGATTTACAGCGTCTTTATTCTCTATATACAGTTTTTATTTGATTTTTTTTTGCCATAATAATGCAAAAAATTCCAGATGTCGTTACCTTTCCTTTAACCGTGTAGTGGGTGTACACATTTCCAAGTAGCACTGAATTAGTAAATAAGTACTTCACCCAAAAATGACCTACTTTACACACAACACAGGATGTTAGGATTTTCATTGGCTGTGTTCGAAATGGCATACTACATACTACTTGCATACTAAATCTGCCTAAAAGTAGAATGTAGTATGCAGTATGCGACCAGACTGGATCTCTATAGTGTGCTACAGGTACCCGGATGACGTACTACACCGGTCAGATTTTCTAGTATGCAACGGGAGCTGATCTTCGTAGCGTACTGCAGTCCCGGCATGCGCCGCAGCCTCACCAGCTCCGCCTACTTCACTTCACTTAACGTTATATTATTCCATCATTAAAGTTGTAGTTACTTTTACCAGGTAAAAACGCTAACTGGTTGTTAGCATCGCTGTCACTTTACTTACATTTAAGTCCAAAAAGAAAATAGTTACAGCTGTTTTAGACAGCTGTGTGAATCTAGTCATCGTCTTCCTCCTCCTTCTCCCGCTCACACACTGATTGGTTATAATAACAGAACGGTTTTGGACATTTTTAAAGTTCTGGGTCTTTAAATTCTCTCGGATGAATTTACAGCTTACGTGCCTGTCTAGTATGCTACAGGTGTGTCGAATTTTCTGACACTCTTTTCTACATACTACAGACAGTAGGCAGTATGCAGTATAGTAGTATAACATTTCGAATACAGCCATACTTTTTATGCTAATACGTAGCATGCCTGATTCCACCCATCGACAGGTGCCAATGTAATGAGATAATTAGATCAGTGTTATGCATTTCACCGGTCGGTGCTTTTACAGATATAATGGCTGACTATAACAGACAGTTCTGGGCCAAATGTGGCCCAGCTAAAGCTCTTATAGGCCAGTTATGGCAATGGCAATTGTATTGCTGGCCAAAACTTTAGCAGCCAAATTTTTTACAGTTTGTCATGGCATGTAGATTTTGGGGCCATGTGTCGCCAACATGCAGCCTACCAGAAAAAAATAGCCCAACTTTTAGTACCCGAGTCATTTCCCTGCACATGATAATGTTGTAGGTCTGAGCCAGATTTGAGCAATATGTAGAAATGCTATCATCACTATCAGCATGTTAGCTGAATTCTGACTCTTACAGCTTTGACTCATCACTTCAGTTCATAATCAGTCTGAACTAGAGAGGTGTTTTAGACTGCTTAGTAGATGCCCTGGGTGAGGTGACTGGTGGGTTGGATTTGGTGACCAGATTGATCACCAAAGTTTTTTAATATAACATGTATATCAGCTGCCATTAGGTGTGACTGACTAAACCCCAAACTCACACTAACTATGGTTCCTCTAACCATAATCTGGTGTCTCTAGACATCTGTGGACAAACCCATCAGAATGAATACAGGACATGAACTGGTGGAACTCATCACACGTAGTTTTCACCTGTCAGAGGCATCTGGAGATATACCCGGGGTCCCAGTGAACTCCCAGTGGAATGCCGGGTAAACAAAGTGGATTCCATAATGGAGACACCACCAGCAACCAGCCTATGTATTTGCATGTAGGATGGGCCTGTACCAGTTTTTTTCTGCCAACTCAGAAGCATGTGTATAGGCTGTGTTTTATAAGTTATATTGTACTTGTATTTTACATTCACATGTTCACAATTAAGCATTATTTATATATTTATTTTCCCCAGAAATTAAGACTAGCATTACGCATCTTACGTTGTTGTTGTTTCCATAGTAACAGGGATTTATATGGTGGATGCACAGGATAAAAAAAAAAAACGTGTTGTCATGTCACAAAGTAACAGACGTACTCGTCTCCACAAGGAGACATCTGTTCAACGTTCATGGACTTTGTGTCAGATGGAAGCACCGGAAAGTCTTCATGACTTCATGGTATGTCATCGTGACATAAAAAGAAAGAAAGTGAAAGGACATCTACTGTAGCCTCAGTGAGAACAGGAACACAATTATCTGGATGTTAATCCATTATATTGAACTAGAACTTCAACACATGACGTAAGAGAACATAAACACACTTCAGAACCCTTCTGGTGCTGGAGACGTTTGTCAGGATTGTTTGTCCTCACTGTATTGTGGACAGTTGTGTTACTGTGACATACTAGGATAGCTGAACTAGGATACAACAACCAGCTCGTGTTGACAGAAACCTACAAACCTGTCCAACCTGTCTGATCACGGCAACGTCACTGGCTGCCTGAGTTTCATATGTAAACACACACACCAAGCTCTCTTCCTCCTCTGCTGCTCAAAACCCCCTACTTTTCACATCAAGTGTGTGTGTGTGTGTGTGTGTGTGTGTGTGTGTGTGTGTGTGTGTGTGTTAATGTGTGTCACGTCATAATTTTTATCCATTTCAGGGTACTTGCAAAACACACAAGTTCCTAATATCCGTTTCTTTATGTCAGCACATATTCATAAAAGTGTGAGTGTGTTGTTTTAGACTTTTCAGTGTAACAATTTGATTGTGTGTTAGTGTGTGTGTGTGTGTGTGTGTATGCTACTATGCATGATTGAGTATGGGTATGTTAGTGTGTATAAAGCTGCTTATAGTTCAAGTGTGCTATTGAGCATTTAGTGTGTGTGCGTGCATGTGTGTGTATGTGTGTGTGTGTGTGTGTGTGTGTGTGTGTGCTATTATGCATGATTGAGTATGGGTATGTTAGTGTGTATAGCTGCTTATAGTTCAAGTGTGCTATTGTGCATTTAGTGTGGGTGTGTGTTTGTCTCTGTTTGTAATTGTGTGTTAGAGTGTATTGCTGTGTATATGTTTGTGTGTGTGTTACTGTGTGTTAGTGTGTACTGCTGCATAAATATTATTGGTATTATTGTACATGTTAATGTTGTGTGCGTCAGTATTAGTACATTGTACATGTTAGTGTTGTGTGCGTCATTGTGCATTTTAGTGTGTGTGTGTGTATGTGTGTGTGTATTGCTGTGTATATGTTAGTGTTATTGTGCATTTTGTACGTATGTGTTACCACTTGTGTGTATGTTCGTGTGTTAGTGTGTATTGCTGTGTATATATTAGTGTTAGTGGGATTCCCAGGCTGCACCAGTGTCTCTCTCTCACACACACTCACACACACACACACACACACACACACACACACAGTGAAATTTTCCAAGGTGACCTAGGTACAGCATATGGTGTATCCCTGAACTTCCAGTAAGACTTACACACTGAGATGTGGAAATGGTTTTAATATTAAACAGCGCTCTCTACTGGAACTCCTGGAAATCCACCGAACTCCTGCAAATAAAACAAAATAAATAAAAAAGGATAACAATATTTTCCTAGACATACAGAATTGTCTCAGAATCTTTGAGAAATAACTTTATGTTTTAGTGCTTCCATGTCTCTGTGATGTCTCAAAGGACACATGAACATAGATGACAAAGTTTCTAGAGCTTTCTGCAGGATGCTACAGTCAGCATGTGTGCTTGTGATCTTTGTGCCTCTTGTGGTTCATTTCCTCCATTGGCAGACTGCTTGTCTTATTGTGGACTGATGGGGGTTCCAAAAAGTTTTTAATTTTTGGCCAGTGCTCAGAAATCCTTAATTCATAACACAATTTAATTCCATTTCATTTTCACTTTCACGGTGGAAGTTTAAAGACGAGTGAACGCTCTTTCACAAAAAATAAATTCACATGTTCACTTTTCCTACTATTGCAAAATTGATCCTGATTTTTTTTCTTCTGCTCCGTATAAAAACCAGCTCAGATACCTTGTAAGCAGGAGTTTCTGTTGGTAAAGGCTTAAGTGTACATCCTTAGTCTTTATTTCCTCTGCAGTATACAACAATAGAAGAGTTGTGTAAGTCAAGCCTGAATGTTGTGTGTATGTGAGTTTGTTAATTACAAGACTTTGTTTTAAT
>JAOVVF010000048.1:7179377-7195381 GCA_028565595.1 Duopalatinus emarginatus
GTTTTATTATTCAATGTTATTTTTAAAATATATATTTTTTATCATGATATCTTGGTGCTCTTGGGGGCCCCCTGGTGCGTTGGGGCCCTAAGCGGCCGCGTATTTTGAGTATGCCTCGGGCCGGCTCTGGGGAAGAAAAACTGATGGATAAGCAAGTAAATGTGAAATAATACAGGAAAGATAACAATCCTGCACCTAATATCTGGGTCACACACAGAAACCAGCATGTTCCCTACAACCATGATAATCTCTCCTATGTTGCTGTGGCCGCTAAAGATCCCACTAACAACTGACTGTTAACTACGTTAGCTGCGTCACACACAGAACAGCACACAGGCAACCACAACCTTGTGAACGCTTCACAGGGGTCATCGGGTAGGCACCTCGAGACACATCCGGAAGGCATCCCAGACCCATTCCCCTCCAAGTTCACCTCATAAACCTAATGTTCAGCTGTACATACTATACACGCCACTGATCATTGAGGTAGACACGAATGGGTTTGGAAGAAAGACATGAGGTAACCGAGGAATTCTGTGAATGTTTATAATGATAAGGAAAAGAAAGAGGGATGGGTGGGAGGACAATGGTGAAGAATGAATGAGGTTGAGAAGGGAAAATGAAGGTATAGCGGTTAAGGAATAAGGTAAAATAAGGGATTACGAAGGTGGGCAATATGAAAGAATGAGTATGAGGTAAAAAATGAGGATGAAAGACAAATGTATAAAAAGGGTAAAAGAAAAAAACGAGAGATTTAATGGAATGTGGTAAAAAAGAGATTGCGTTTACTAGTTGGATGGATGGACATGGATGAGGTAAATATGGAGAGGTATCTATCAGAGCTTATAAGTAGAAGATAGACATGTTCAATAGAGAGTGACTTAGATGAGGAAAAGGTAAATGTAGGGGAATAATGATGAGGTTAGTGATGGATGGATGGATGTTAATTACAGGAGGATGAGGATTAGGTAAAAGGAGACGGAAGAAAGTTGAAGAGCAAGATCAAGAGATGGTCACCAGGGTATGAAAGGTGGAGACGGAGAAGCCCATGGAGAGTTTAGTGGATGAAGGGAAGCTAAGGATGCAGAAACGGAGAGATCGTTTAAGGGTGGAGGGTTGATCACCAGAGCGTGGAAGGTAGACACCGAGAAGCCAAGGCGCCCCATAGAGAGTTTGGTGGAGCGTGAGGCCACCGAGAGAAGAGGCTTCGGATTGGGCAGCTCCTCTCCCTGCAGGCTGCATAAATAACACCTCAGTCGAAACAAGTCCACATTATAACACTCCAGATTCTGCTCCCACACTGAGATCTGACGGAAAGACAGACAGGGACAGAAAGACAGGTCATTGGCTGCTAGAAGGTTTCTACAGAAAAGACACGCTTGCCTGCCAACACTCTTTCTTGTAGCCCCTGGCCCTCCACTGTTACCTGTTCCAGAATGGTTTTCCTCTTTTTAGTGTCAGTGACAGACGCCAGCTGCATGTCTCCCATCTTCTTCATCTTCTCATCCATGTCGATCTTCTGCTCCAGTTTTCGGATCTCCGAGCGCAGGAAGCGTACGGTATCATCGCGGTGATGTTGCCGGGCAACGGCAGCTGCGCATGCAGAGTGGATCGCTGTCACCCAGTTCTCCACCTCAGTCTGGCTACATGTCTGTTCAGAGAGACACATACAGGTATGTACAGGTGTAGGCCCAGTAAATAAAAAGATGCAGAGAAAACACAGAGACAGAATGATGAGACAAGGTTGGAGGGATTGTCGCTCAAGCCTATGTCCTATGGCCTGTCTAGTGGATAAGCAGAAAGTAAAGCAACAGGGAGCAGGAGCTAAAGATGGATGAGGTAAGGTTCAACTAGAGCAGTGTTTAGAAGAGCACAGAAGAAGGATGTGGAAAACTTGAAGAAGTGTTTAATGTATTATAGGGACTTTAAGATTAAAGGATGTGGTAAAGATGAATGTGGAAAAATAAGGATGAGGCATAGAAAAAAAATTGAGGTAAAGATGTTAAGAAGGTGAATATAGAGATGTGTGGATGGGTGCTAGATATAATAAGGAAGTACAGATAACAGGTTGGGCCATGAGGAAATGGAAATGTGGTCAACAAAGATTAATGAGGTAAAGCTTCAGGGAGGAGAACATGAAGCTATGAGGATGAGGTACAGGCTGAGGAATTGAGTAAATGAAAGGAAAACAAAGAGTAAAGAGTAAGAGAAAATAAATAAATAAAATTGGGGATGAGGAAAAGATAAAGGAATGAGGTAAAATGCAGGAACAAGAACATGAAGAAATGAGGGTGAAGTAAAGATAAAATGAGCTGAAAGGCATGAAGAAAAACATTTGATAATGTTGACAAATGAGGATGAGGTAAAAATTGATGAATGAGATAAAATGGCAGAATGAAAACAGAGAAAAGTTAGGACGAGGCACAGATAAAGGAATGAAGGTGAAAATGCAGAAATGAGGTAAACAAAAAGGAATTGGGTAAGGCTGCAGAAAGGAAAACTTGGAGCTATGAGGTTGAGGTATGGGCTGAGGAATAAAGTAAATGCAGTGACGAGAAAATGAAGAAATAAAATGGGGATGAGGTAAAGATGAAGAAATGAGGTAAAATGCAGGAACAAGAGCATGAAGAAATAAGAGTGAAATGGGCTGAAATGCTGGAAGGAGACATGGAGAAATGAAGATGAGGTAAAGACAGAGGAATGAGGTGAAATGCAAGAAAGCAAACATGGAAAAATGAGGATGAGGTAAAGATAAAGGAATGAGGTGAAAATGCGAGAAGGAAAACATGAAGAGAAGAAGGTGAGGTAAAGATAGGGGAATGAGGGAGCAAGAAGGAAAATATGGAAAAATGAGAATGAGGTAAAGAATGATGAATGAGATATAATGGCAGAATGAAAACAGAAATGACGACGAGGTAAAGATTAAGGAATGAGGTAAAATGCAGAAAGAAGAACATTAAGAAATGAGTATGAGGTAAAGATAAAGGAATGAGTTACAATGCAGAAGGGAGAACATGAGAAAATAAGGATGAGGTGAAGATAAAGGAATGAGATGAAATGCAGGAAGAACAACATTAAGAAATTAGTACGAGGTAAAGATAAAGGAATGAGGTAAAATGCAGGAAGGAGAACATTATGAAATAAGGGTGCAGTAAAAATAAAGAAATGGGCTGAAATGCAGGAAGGAGACATGGGGAAATGAAGATGAGGTAAAGATAGAGGAATGAAGTGTAAATGCAAGAAGGAAAACATGAAAAAATGAGGATGAGGTAAAGATGGATTCAGAAATGCAGAAATGAGGTAAACAAAGAGAAATTATGTAAAGATACAAGGAGGAGAACATGGAGATATAAGGATTAGGTACAAGCTGAAGAATGAAGTAAATATGCAGGGAGGAGAACGAAGAGGATGAGGAAAAGACATAGGAATGAGGTAAAACACCAAAAGGAAAACCAGAAGAAATGAGAAGAAGATGAAGGAACGGTCAGAAGAGCGTGAAAGATGAAGGCGTCAGAGTGTCACCAAGAGTGGAACAGTCGAGGAGGAAGTAAAGTACACTGTGTACTATTTTCAGTTAATAAGAACTCACTTTCTTGTGTTTTTATTCATCATTAATGACAGATCTTTGTCTAAGAAATATGATTTTACCTGAAAAAGGTACGAGTCTCCTATCGAGTTGCTGAGGCAGAAGACAAAGTCTTTTTTTGGATGCTCGGGAACAGCCTGTGCGATACTGTTTTCCGCCCAGACGGCGTGCTTCGGGATGCTGGTGTGATCGATTCCTGATCGCCCGTCCGTCTCATAGAAAAACAGAGTGCATCCTGGGGAAAAGGGGGTCACAGGGGGTAGATTCAACATTATATCATTAGACCTAGACCTTACAATATACTGAAAGTGTGTGTGTGAGCATCTAAATGATCTAAATATCTGTTATGAAGGGCCTCACAAAGACAGTAGGACAAACGTGTGTTTCTATTTACATGCAGGTCAAATTCTTTCATAGCAGAAATGAAGCAAATTCGCCCCATGATTGTTTTTTATTTACAAGCTTTTCTGCTCTCTAGTGGCCAACAGTGTAAAGTGCAGGCTGGTGTCCATCATGACTTATTTGTTATTGTAATAAACTAACACACCAACAGCCAATTTTAGGACGCTCCTGAAGTTGGAATTGAACTTCCAGGTCTTCCTGGATCTTTACCTCGTTTGCCCTTCTGTACCTCATCCTCATTTTTCCATGTTCTCCTTCATCCATCTTTACCTCAATCTTTACTTCCTTAATATACCCTATTCTTCATAAACGCTGAGATTTACGCTAACATTAACAGTTATATGTTGATCTGTAGATCATCAAAAGACTTTCTGTTTGATGAAGATGACCTGATGGCCATCTTATCTAACTATGGCTAAATGTTCTGACCATCCCACCAGCATGTGTTTCGAACATCTAATGTGGTGGTGGTTGGTGTGGTACAGCAGTAACATCATTGGCTCCCATGTGAGAGACCTGCGTTCGATTCCCGGTCTGGGCAGCCAGTCTGTGCTACACCAATAAGGGTCCTTGGGCAAGACTCCTAACACTACATTGGCCTACTTGTAATACCAATAACCTTGTAAGTCGCTCTGGATAAGAGTGTCTGCCAAAATGCCGTAAATGTAAATCTAATTTATCCCCCCGTTGCTCCACTGTTCTAGATTTTTGGGCATTGCTGTGGGGAATTGTGGTGCAGGGGTTAAAAACCTGGTCATGATATTCTGCTAACAAAAATATGTTCGCTCTACTGGAACATGTAGGCACCTTTTAGCAAGACCCAGTAGCTCTTCCACTTGCGACGGGCGGCAAGCTCCACCTTCTTGTTCTTCTTGTGCACAAGCTGGTTCTTTACATTAAGACGGCCGGCTTTGCGGACGCAGCCTTCAGCCATGCCCACAAGTGCCTCCGTCTGATTGGCCGAGCTCAGCTCGTCACTCAAAGCCGAAGCCCCTTCCTCCGGTGTCTCCGCCCTGCAGCCACTCTTCTCCAGCTCCTGGAGGAAGTTCTCATATACGCCCTGGGTTAAGAGACACACATGCTTGTTTTTAATTTGGTTCATTTAATTCATTTTAATTCATGTTGCAGTTTTTACTAATTATGCAAGCAGCAATATCCAGCAAAGGACGAGACAGTTGGCAAAATGCTTAAAATGGTTCACAGACTACAGCAAGGACAGGAAGGTTAGTAATGCGTCAAGTTTATCGCATAGTAAGACACGCGTTGTCATGCATTGTACAGTTATGCTGCATTTTGTAATACCTGCACTCCAGCATCAGGTGCGTCTCCACTGCCGCCTGCTGGTGTGGAGTACACAGACAGGGCCTTGTAACGGCGAGATGGCGGCTCACACACATCGCTGTCTCCAATCAGACCATCAATCCCGCTGTCCTCCAACTCAATGACATCCCCCACTGTCACGTCCTGCACAAATACATACCGAGACATGCTGCATTCACATACAGGTTTATCCATCTGTCAGTTTTTCTGTCTCCAACCCCACATTTCTTCAGCCCATCTCTTTCAGGTTACGCGTTGATTTCATAGTAGGGGGCATCTTAAGCTCAGCTTGTCTGACACTTCAATGGCTCCCTACACTGCGGGCAAGGGGCGCTGGGAGATTACCCTCTAAACCAAGCATCTACCCAGGGTCACGTGACTCAAGCAGGCGACTTAGTGAGCTATTCATTTACAGTGATGAAGAAAAAACTGCAGCAATGCTTAGAAACTTTCTCCCGGACATGAAAAATCTCATCTAAACTTTGAAATGCTTCCTGTCTTTTTCTCTTTCTCTCTCTCTCTCTCTCTCTCTCTCACACACACACACACACACACACACATTTTCCGTTGTGTTCCCCTGTCACTATGCTCATTAGCATTAGAAAGGAAGCAAGCGGCTCACACAGACATGTGTCTCCTGAACCAGTGACAAATAGAAAGCTTGTCAAAAAGGTACCAAGCACAGCCATAATGTCGCATCATCCCCACCGGGCATGCTGCATGAATAATCCGCAAAGGTACAGACTCCAATCCCAGCAAAGTGTGTTGTATTCAAGAGAGTCCCCTTCACTCCGCTCACTTAACTCACAAGAGCAAGCAAAAAGTCACTTGCGTTACTTCACGTTTGTCTAATAAATAGGAACTGAGTATAAGCAGGAACTAAGTAGTGCAAGGGGAAGTTAAGAAACATTTGGGCCACACACCATAGGACTGGTCTGAGGAATTTTTAGAAATGCTTTGTACGATACTAAAAAAAAACAATTACATTGTCACCTGTTGCTGTCAATGAAATAATTGTTAGCCGCGATAAGCAACCATAGAAAATAAGCCATCAACTGTCAGCAAAAATACAACTACTGTATAAATTCATCTACAACATTCAGCTACAGAATTCAACAACAAAATCCAAATACAAACTTAAGCTACAACATTCAACTATTAATCTATAATATTCAAATCCAAATACAAACTCCAACATTTGGCTACAACCTTTACTATAAAATTCATTTACAACTTTTACAACATTCAACTACAACATTTAACTATATAAATCTATATATCTAACATCTATAATATTGTTATAATTGATTTCTATAGTACATTGTTGTAGATGAAGTTGGTAGTTGTTAGTTTGATAGATGTTACAGTTGAATGTTGTAGCTAAATTCTGTACCTGAATTTTGTAATCAAATTATGTAATTGTAGTTGTAGATGAATTTTATCATTAATTCATAGCTCATTTAGCTATAATACTGAACTAAAAAATTCATCAGAAACATTCAGCTACACAATTCAGCTATAACATTTATCTACAAAATTCAATTACAATATTCTGGTGCTAAATTGTGTAGTGGAATGCAATAGCTGTTAGATTAATTAAATAGTTAATTTATAGGTTATTGAACTATAATATTCAACAACAATGTCCAACTACCAAATTCATCTACAACACTGAACTACATAATTTTAATTAAATAAATCATTTATTTACAATAATTTAATTTTAACAAATTAAACTGCAACAATCACATTTAAAATTCATCTACAAAAGCAAGATACAACATTCTAGCACAATTGTCAGCTATAATGCTTAGCTACAGAATCCAATTACAATATTGAGGTACAGGGTTTAGCTACAATATTCAACTACATTTACATTTACATTTACGGCATTTGGCAGACGCTTTTATCCAGAGTGACTTACAAGAGTGCTTCGTTAAACTACAACATTCAGCTACGCTATTCAAATGTAAAATGCAGCTATAACACTTAGCTACAGAATTCAGTGACAGCATTTAGACAAAATTTAGCTACAACATTCAACTACAAAATTCTAGTACAATATTTAGGTACAAAATTTAGCTACAACGTTAAACTATAAAATTAAAGTACAATATCTAAATGTTTTAGATAAGAATTTAATTTTAACTAAATAAACTACAACATTCCAATTCAAAATTCATCTACAAAAGTCAGACACACCATTCAACTACAATATTCAGCTACAACAGTCAAATGTGAAGTTTAGCGATAATGCTCAGCTACAGAATGTCAACATTTAGCTACAACATTCATCCACCATACTCAGGTACAGAATTTGTTTACAGCATTCAGCTACACTATTCAAATTCAATATTTAACTACATTATTCAACAAAAGAATTCAAATACAATAACGAGCTACCACATTCAGACCATACCAAATTATAACTGATTGAAATATTTCAGCTTACTTGTATGGTTTGTGCCCGCCTCCCTGGCATTGCCGCCTGGTGATTGGTTAAACCTTCTGACAGACAGTGAGATCGGCGACAGGGCAGCGTAAATGCTCCATAGGTGGCACCATCGTCCTCGCATGGAGACAGCATCTTGTCATCTTCGCTGTCTCTGCACAGAGCTCCACCCTTGTGCCGTTTTTTAGCATAGCTCTGCGGTGTATAAAGCTCACCCAGTGAGTTGGTGCGGGTCACATCAGCAATGTTGGCATTGTCCGTGAGATCCTCCGTGCTTGTTAAGCGCTCTAGACTTGCATCAGACAGAGAAACCTCCAAAGAGTCATCCCTCCACACGTCTGCAGATTTGGAACGCTTTTTCTTGAAGGAACCAGCGCCATCCAGTGGCTTGGGGGCCTCCTGTGTACTCTGAACATTATCTGTATCAACAGCAGGAGTGTTAGCTGATGTGCTACCTGGCTCAGGAACCAAATCCTTGTGGAAGCTCATAGGCCGCAGATTCATAGCCACCCGGTCCACCCAGATGGGGGAGCTGAAGTGCGGCAGCGCCTCAGCATCGTCAAACGGCTCCAGGCCATGTTCAGCAAGCGACTGTGGGATGCTGGGAGTACTGCTGGAGCGTGTGCTTGTCTCCGAGTTACGGTGCTCGGGTTTTCTCCGGTACGACTGCTTCCCAGATAGACGCAGGGATCGGGACACGCGCTTCCGTGACAACTGGCGTTCACGGTCACCGTAGAAACTGTGGCTGCCATACTGGCTCTCCACGTTACCCATAATTCAAATTCTGAAAAACAAACAACAGATTATATAAAATACATAAAATTACACTGCTTTATTTAATTCCTGTGATTTATGGTTCAGGATAAAAAACAGTAAAGGATAGACATTTAGAGAATTCCCTGCTCATGATTAAACTATAGAAACATTTTCCAGTTATAAACAAAGACATCTGTAACAATAATTGCTTCCATCCACATTACAAAAATTCCTAACAGATCTTAAACGAATACCTCCTTAATAAAAATTCCATGATCTAAACAAATACTAAACATAGCACAATAAGTAAGGAAAGTTGTGTTTGATTGATTATTTTTTTGTTGTAAGAAGCTTCCTGGCAATACATCTTATACCGTTAGAAATCCTGTTAATTCAACTTTTAATTAAAGCCACATTTGTAAGGAACATGCATTTGTGGGATGAGCAGCAGACCCGGGTAGGTGGGTTGCGCCCATGAAAAATTTTCCAAATCTACTGACTTTTGAGCTTCTGGTTCCCCCAGGTGCTGCCAATCAGGTGGCTGCACCTGTGAGCATCAAGATGAAATTCTGCAACCAGTGGCAATCCCATATCTCCACAGTCTGGGACCGACCTCTATCCTCCAAGATGACAACGCTCGCCCGCACAGAGCAGGTTTATCAGAGACTACCTCCAGAATTTAGGAAAGGATGGAATAGCCTCCAGCAGTCCTGATCTCCACCCCAGTCAACACTAGGCAGCTGTGGCCTAGTGGTTAGGGAACTGGTCTCGTGACTGGAAGGTCGCGGGTTCGATCCCCGCCCAGGGCAAGACACAACTGAGGTGCCCTTGAGCAAGGCATCTAACTCCCCCAACTGCTCCCCGCTCTGGGCAAGTGTGTTCACTGCCCCCTAGTGTTCACTGGTGTGTGTGTTTCACTGCACGGATGGGTTAAATGCGGAGGTCACATTCCTCTGTGTGCAAATACAGTTCACTTTCATTTCATTTTTCATTTTCACTTGTGGGATCAGCCTCAGCGTGCTGTTCATGCCAAAGTGACCAACACAACCATGTTGGCTGACTTGTGACAAATTCTGGTTGAAGAATGGGAAGCCATCCCACAGCAGTGTGTGACCAGGCTGGTGACCAGCATGAGGAAGCGGTCATGGCTGTTGTGGCCATGTCTGGTTCTTCCACACACTACTGAGGCTTCTGTTTGTTAAATAAATAAATAAATAGTTAAATTGCCAATATGTCTTGTTTCTTCAAACTTTTATCATCCAGTCCACCAAAGACCAAACGAGTCAATGGCAGAGAAGATTTGGCAAATTTTTCATGGGTGCTACCCACATACTCAGCTCTGCTGCTTACATCATGTGGCTCCATTTAAAATGGAAATTAACACATTTGGTTATATACCAAACACAAATTTCGTAACTTTTTGTGCTATAGTTTTTGTGTACCCCTTTATCCTGAATCAGGACCCACATGAGGATTCGCCGTTTATGACTAAAGACCCACACAGTAAGAACTCCTCTACTACCTGTTGTGTGGCAAAGATGTCATCAACATATTAACCTTAGACTTGATCCTGAGTGTGTAACTGTGTTCCTTTGGCCTTCAAAGAATGGATACAACCTGAAAAAGAGGAGAAAGAGTTTGAGGTTATGAAAATGTGTGAAAATGAAATATATATATATACATACATACATACATACATACATATATTGACGTGACCAGTCAGTTCTCTGGTGTGTTGGTAGAAGGAAACATAGGCAAGTGTAAAAATATAACTTTGACTTTGACAAGGCCAGATTGTGATGTCTAGACGTCTGAGTCAAAGCATCTCCAAAACAACAGGTCTTGTAGGGTGTGTACCTGTATACAGTGATTAGTACCTACTAAAGGTCATCCAACTGGTGAAGCACTAGTGTAGGCTCACTGTCCAAGGCTTACTGTTATGCATTGGGAGTGAATCATAGACCGTCTGGTCTGACCGGACAGAAGATCCCCAGAAGGATCTCTTGCTAAATTCTTGGTGCCACACGTCCAGACGTCTCATGGAGTCCATGCTTCGATGGCCCAGTTATGAATCTTCAATGGGATCTGACCACAAAGCCCTCACACGACACACTTCAGTGAGCATTGGCTATCCGTGACCCTGCGTACGGTTCACCAGTTGTACTTCCTTGGGCCACTGTTGGTAGGCATTAACTACTGTTTACTGGGACACACTTTACAAGACCTGCTGTTAGTAGATGATCTGACCAAGTCATGAGGACATCTAAGTTTGGTTCTTGTCAAATATAGTGGAACGTTTACACTTGCCCATTTTTCCTGCTCCCACGTCAAGGACTGACATACACTAGTATATACACCCCCAAATAGACCAAGTCTTACGTACACCAAATAGTGTGCGTGTGTGAGAGAGAGAGCGATAGCTTAAGTGTGGAAATTAACGTGTGTTGCAGACATAAATCAATGAATTATACACAAAAACAGGTGAGAAAGAAACATCAGCTCTCTCTCTCTTTCACTCACTCTCTCTCTCTTTCTCAACTTCCTCAGTTTGGTTAGAGTACACACTCTCACCCCATTCAGAACCCATTGAGAAAGCACTTCCTCTCCCCTGATAATCTTTTTCATGCAATTGTTTATGTAAGATGGAGTTTTAACTCAGTTTCACTTTCCAAATAGACGTTTGATTAATTATTCATTAATCACTGGGTCTGGGGTTGTTTTAGGAAACACACAGAGAGAGAGAGAGAGAGAGAGAGAGAGAGAGAGAGAGAGAGAGAGGATTCATCACATGGCTTAAAAAAAATCCTGCTTTTCTGTCATTGTCAATCACTTGTCTTTTTGAAACGATTGCCTGTCATTTGTGCATGTCTCTCTCTCTCTCTCTCTCTCTCTCTCTCACACACACACACACACACACACACACACACAGTGTGCGTTTTTTCCTGTCCCTCTGCTATCAGCTACGTTCAGCTTCACACGCTGCTGAAGATGGTGAGTGTGTTACACTCGAGTCTGATCAATTATGGATGAGAGAAAATTCTCTTTGAAGTTTGGTGAGAAATCTGAACACGAGGCTTTCCCTCCAACTCTCTCTCTCTCTCTCTCTCTCTCTCTCTCTCTCTCTCTCCCTCTCTCTCTCTCTCTCCACATCTCTCTCCCCCCATCTTTCTCCCCCTCTATCTCACTCTTCATATCTCTCTCTCTCTCCCTCTCTCCTGTCTAAAACCCCTCGGGTGTTTTTCTGGGAAGCATCAGGTGCAGCAGCACTAACTTTATATATTCATATCTATCTATCTATCTATCTATCTATCTATCTATCTAAGATTTAACAAATTAAAATAAAGCAGAACCACTCTCTCTCTCTCTCTCTCTCTCTCTCTCTCTCTGCTTAGTAGTCAATCTGCCCATCCTTTGGACTTATCCTCTGAAAAAAACCCACTTGCTTATTTGCAATTTATCATCCCCACTTCACTTGCTCTCTCTCTCTCTCTCTCTCTCTCTCTCTCTCTCTCTCTCTGCCTCTGTGTGTGTGTGTGTGTGTAACAGGGCCCTCTGTTCCCTCTAATGTACTCACTTATCCAGACAGAGCACACACTGTGTGGACATGCAAATATCACACACAATACATATACACAGAGAGAAAGAGAGAGACAGAGGGAAAAAAAGAAAGAGAGAGAAAGAGAGAGAGAGAGAGAGAGAGAGTACAATGCAGTTTTACATGGATAATCTTACAGGCGTTGAACAAAGGAAGATTATCATCATTATCACTAATACTACAGTAAAAATATCCCATCATGCACTGGTACAGTCTGTTCTCAGGACATTGTTACGGAGAGACACCCTCCTGTACAATGTGATTCTTAAACAAAGTGGAAGCAAATCTTTTCAATGGCTCTACAGTAAAAATGAACACCAATATAAGACCAAAAGACAGAAAAAAAAAGGAAAGTGAAAGTAAAGTGACTGACCTGCTGTGCTTGCACACAGAAAAACGTAACCTGCGCATTTAACCTCATACCACTAGTGAACACTCATTAGTGAAACCCACACTTTTATCCCTGGAACACTGCACTTCACACACATTCACACACTTGTACACACACTTATACAACAGAGAGGAAGTGGGAGGAAACCAGTGAACCCTGAGGGAACCCATACAAATATACAGGGAGTTTAAAGTTATTAAACTCCACAACACTAGTGACATCATGACCTGCTGCACCGCTGTGCCACACCCTATAACAGGTACACAAACACACATACACAACACAACAAGTGAGGAAGAAGAAGATGAGTGAGGAATAACAACACTGCCATTACCTCTTATACAGTGTAATTACAAAACACAATGAAAAAGGTGTGTCTGTGTGTGTGTGTGTGTGTGTGTGTGTGTGTGTAAGAGAAAGAGAGAGAGAGAGAGAGAGAGAGAGAGAGAGGCTCAGGGGTGTAAACTGAGGGTCGCTGCAGTTGCTGTTGTCATAGCAGCCACCCTGCTGGGAAAAGACACATACACACACACACACACACCAATATGTCATGACATCAGCGGAATTCCCCCCACCCAACACACACAAACACACACACACACCTACTCGATCACAAACTGGCAACATGCTCAGCCAAGGTCACAACCCTGACACACACTAACAAAAACAACTCAAAGGGTACACACACTGAAAAAGTGAGAGAGGGGGAAAGCATGAGGTACACCATCACCACTATCTATACCACCATCAAGACTGTTGATTCAATCAACACCATCAGTACCACCAAGATCACCATTGAAACCACCAATTAACACTGTCAATATCACCATTAATACTACCTCTGTCAATAACCCCATCATTACCATCAACACCACCATCAACACTGTCAACACCACCATTAACACCATCAATACCACCACCATCAACACCACCGTTAACACTGTCAATACCACCATCAACACTACCTCTGTCAATACCACCATTAACACTGTCAATACCACCATCAACACCATGAATACTACCTCTGTCAATACCAACATCACCATCAATACCACTATTAACACTGTCAATACCACCATCAACACCATAAATACGACTGCTGTTAATACCGCCAACATCACTAAACACCACCACCACCATCAATACCCCATCACCATCAATACCACCATCAACACCGTCAATACTACCTCTGTCAATACCACCACCATCACCATCAATACCACCATTAACACTGTCAATACCACCATCAACACCATAAATACGACTGAACACCATCAATACTACCTCTGTCAATACCACCAATATCACCATCAACACCACCATTAACATTCTCAATACCACCATCAACACCATCAATACTACCTCTCTCAATATCACCATCAACACCATCAACACTATTTCTGTCAATACCACCATCAACACCATCAATACTACCTCTGTCAATACCACCAACATCACCATCAACATCACCATTAACACTGTTAATACCACCATCAACACCATTAATACTGTTAACATGTATTAATACCCCTGTGGTATTGATACAGTCGTACAGATACCCCCGTCAACACTGTTAATACTGCCATCAACACCACCAGTACCATCAACACTGACGTATTGATAAAGTGGTACCGATATGGTGGTATTAATAGCCCATCAATACTGTTAATATCACAGTCAAGACTGTCAACATCATCACCACCACCATTAATAACACTATCAACACCATAAAAAGGGTGGTATTGATACCCCCATACTATTGATACAGTGGTAATTATAACCCCATCCACACTGTAAATACCACCATCAAAATCAATGTTATCAATACCACTGCCAACACCATCAATACTACCAATAACATGTCAACACATTTCAGCATCAAGTTGCGCTAATAATGACTCTAGCGCTAGCAATAATGATGCACTGTGACATAAAAAAAAACGTGTTATCATAGAAACAATGACGTGGCCTAATATAGACACTGTCCAACCAATTAGAATCCAGAATTCAACATCTATCTATCTATCATATGTATAAAGTGAAGTGAAGCGGACTGATGCGCTCTGGGAGCATGTTGTGAAAAGTGCTGACTCATTGCATACGCAGCACTAAGTGAAGTGGGTCATCTTTATTCTTGGAAAATCTGAAATAAAAGTCGAGCAACACCATATATTTAAGAGACCAGTCCTACCTAAACCCCCCCCCCCCCACACACACACACCACCACCACCTAAAAAAGCCAACGCTGCTAAAGATAATAATAACCACGCTAATAATACCAGGCTAGCAAAAACAAGCCCAGTTAGCAAGATTTGCTAGCCTATGTTAGGGATGTTAATAGAGTAGATCTACTAAATGTGTAGTAAGGTTTGCATTTAAATGGTGTGTGTGTGTGTGTGTGTGTGTGTGTGTGTGTGTGTGTGTGTAATTTGTCGGTGTAGATGCCCTTTAGAAGAAGAAGCTCAAAGGAAAAGGCCATGTTAAATGTTTTAAAGCTAACAGGAAAGCTACAGTAACGTAATCTTTAAAAAACGCTTTACAACCTCATTTACATTTATAGCATTTAGCAGACAATCTTATCTTATAGAGTGACTTACAAAAGTGCTTTGTCATTAACTCGGAAAAATATCCAAAATCTAGTGGCCAATAGACCTCAACGCTATGATATTGCCAGAAATGAGCCACACAACATCTAATAGTCAATATTTCAGTTTCATATCTGAACAACATGGTGTTGATTTTTTTTTTATATAAATGTAAATTATATACAATTATAATGTAAATGTTACTTTTAGTCTGTATGGATATTACTACTGAAATCAACTGTAACAGTTTATTAGGTTAAGTATAATGTGGATGTGGACTTAACCAATTCTGATAGTTAGTACATTTGTATTATTGATATTTTGGTATCACGTTTTGGTACAACTATTGTATACCGTTATATACTGGATACCCAGATACCACTCAAAAAAAGGAAATAATTTTTGAATAAAAAAAAAAAGAAAGAGAAAATAAATAGATAAACAAACAAACAAAATATTGTTGTGACTGAAGTAATTACAAATAAACGAAAAACAATATAATGTTAAAAACAACTGTTGTGACTATGATACTGATGAAACGAACAAATAAATACATAGATAGATACATGAATGAATTAATACAAATAAATATAAATAAATAACAGTATATTGTTGTGAATGAAGTAATGTGAATAAAATATTAAGAAAATGATACAATGTTAAACAAACAAACAAAAAGCAAATACATATATATTGTTTTAACTGAATTAATAAAGAAAGAAAGAAAGAACGAACGTAAAGACGTGTGACTGTAAGATGTGTACATTTCTACTGAGTTTAAATGAAGACCCTGACAGACAGACAGACAGACAGACAGACAGACAGACAGACAGACAGACATGCTTTTCATGTGACTGTATGATATAATTTGTGCTGTAAGTATGTGTAAGAGACACAAGACACACACACACATACAC
>JAOVVF010000048.1:7208151-7213944 GCA_028565595.1 Duopalatinus emarginatus
GATTTGGGACGTAGCCGTTCTTATTAGGTTTGACCTTCATCTCGATCTTATTTCATTTCATAACGAGTAAAAAGGAAGGCACCTGTGTCCGAGTGAAACAGCTGTGCTCTCAATTACATTTGGCAGGAGGAGTGAGAGAGATGGATAGCATCTTTTCTTTCTAGAGTTAGCGAGAGGTAGAGCAAGAGACAGGAGACGAGTCTGCAGAAAAAAAGACAGAGAGAGAAAAATGGAAACGAAGATATAAAGCATTCACCCACCACTTTGTTCATCGATTCCACAAATCCATCCATTTACTTATTTGTTGACTCACGGTGAGGCCACCTTTGTCACGTCAAAACCTCAACCACAAAATAGCCAAGAAAAGATTGAGATATCCCTATAGTAGGTACAAAAAAATGTCAAGTTGGACCCACTGGATTAGTGTTAGGCCTGGAGGTAGGTCTGGTAGGGGATGCCTGTAGGTTGTAGATTGGTGAATTTAATCTACCAGATTTTACACACAAAGCAAAGCCTTTTTATTGGATCAAGACTTTGTTGATATACAAAATATCTTCTGTACTCATAAGGCTATGCTTGATCTAAAGCGAGAAGACCAAATTCCGAAGGATCCTTATAATAGGTACGAACAAAAACCAGGTTGCACCTAGATTAAGGATACTGCGACTCAACCCTGGAGGCTAAGCCTGGGGGCGGTGCCTGTATTGACCAGGCCTCATACTTAACCAAGATCAACCTGGCTACATGAACCCATCTAAAGGATGCAACGCTAAAATGCCGCTAATATGCAAGTACATATGTTTTGGGCAGCCGTAGATCTAGACTGGATCCTTGGACTGGACTGGAAGCTTGATTTGGAGATGTTGGAGGTCACTTGGCTGAAATGAAGGAACTGGATATGGATTTCATGATGGAGTGATGAGCTCAGCAGTCTAGAAGAATTATTGGAGTACAGCAGCTGCTGCTTCTTACAAGGACGCCATTGGTTGGAGGTTGGACGCCAGTTAGAGATTGTATCGGGCTCGCTATGCTGGATGGGTTCACCCTGTGGAAAGTTTATATATCATAGCATACAAGAACATTGGTGACTGCGTTGGTGAATGCTAATGGGGAAGTGGTTGGTGTGGTACAGTGGTAACATTATTGGCTCCCCTGTGAGAGACCTGGGTTCGATTCTTGGTCTGGGCAGCCAGTCTGTGCTACACCAATAAGGGTCCATGGGCAAGGCTCCTGACACTGTAATACCAGTAACCTTGTAAAGCGCTCTGGATAAGAATGTCTGCCAAATACCATAAATGTAAATGTAAGTCCAGACTAATGAATCAGTGACTGAACAAAGCAGTGGTGTTTTTTTTATCGAACAGTTCCATGGAGGAAAACTAAGCTGTATACGGTTAATAGGCAAAAATATCGACTCTTAATGACGAGCGTAGCTTCATGATCTGACTCACTGACCAGGTGACACACTCCATCTCCATGTCCGTTCAGTCAGACTGCACCATCAAATCTGTCTCTTCTCGTAAATGAAGGACGCTGAACAGCATATGTGTGTGTGTGTGTGTGTGTGTGCGCGACATCATTTGTATTCTTCAGAAGATCTGCACCGTTAATTAAACTCAACATCTCATTATTCATATTCGTATCCCTGAAGGTCTTTTGTATAAACCTCACACACTCACACACATATGCTGTTTCATGTGTATATAATACCCACACACACACACTGTATATAGGGTGGCTTTGGGGGGTTTATATACCTAATTGTCCCTTTAGAATAGGGGCAGCCGTGGCTTGAGGTTATGGACCCTGACCTTGAAGGTTGCCGGTTCGATCCCCTGCATTTAACCCTCTAACTGCTTCCTGGGCACCATGGACAGGGTTGCAGACCAATCTGGGCGAGTGTTCTCACTACCCCCTAGTGGTGTGTCACTGCATGGTCAATTTAAATACATCCCTGTAATTGCATCCCTGTAACATTCGTCTTACTGATTACTTCTATCAATTTTACTGATGGGTGTGGTCTCTTAGAGGATGACTCCGCCCCCATCCACAGTGCACAAGGTGTCAGTGATGATTTGAGTACAAAAATGATGCAAGATCTCATTCTTTTGATCTCACTTAGAAAATCTAGTGGAACATCTACTAGATTTTAGATCGACGTGTCAGACGGCGTCTTCACTACATACTGATCATCCAATCAACAGAGCGCCAGAGATTTGCAGAGGCAAAATAAAGGCACACTAAAGCGGTTTTGGTGGAAGGTTCCGGCTCAAAACCTTGGTACACCAGTCTGATACTTCCACAGGGCATGGGCTCTAAAAGCTGGATTGCTGTGTTCCACAGCGTGTTGTATAGGAATCCCAGATGTCTTTAGATCTTAGGTGGAAATGACTAAACCCCCAAACTCAGACAAGCTTCCTCTAACCATAATTTGGTGTCTCTAGGTGTGTGTGGTGGTGTATTGTCCTTCAGAATGAATGCAGGACATGAACTGGTGTAACTCGTAACACAAAGTGTTCACCTGTCAGAGACGTCTGTAGATGTACCAGCTAAACAACCCCAAAACCGTTATGGAGACACCACCAATCTGTACCAGTTTTTCTGACACTTCAGTATCACGTCCATACACTTGTGTGTACTTTATTGTTTGGGTCACATGACGTGCGAGTATTGACACATCTATTGATCAGGGCTGACCTTTCACTTGGCTTTTCGGCCACATTGATTGAGTCTGTTTGTGGTCAAACGCACGCACACACACGCACACGCATGCACACACACACACACACACACACACACACACAGAGAGATAAATTGATACATAAGAAAGATGTCACTGATTATTTTCCTGTAACAGCACAACCCCATGTGTTCTGTTCCTTAAAAGCACACGCATCTAATCACTGTACATTCGGCATTTAATATAAACCTCAGACACATTTTACACACACACACACACGCATAATCACACACACACACACACACATGAATAACAGCGATACATGTTAGATGTGATGATGTTATTAGGGATGGATAATTAACATACTTATATAATTGGCATGCTCTTTTCATTACAACTAAATAAACACTGCTGGTGATTCAGAAAAGACAAGTGAATGTGTGAATAACAGAGAGATAGAGAGAAAGAGAGAGAGAGAGAGAGAGACAGAGAGACAAAGGGAGACAGAGACACAGGCACAGCGAGAGAGAGAGACAGAGAGGGAGACAGACGAAGAGAGGCAGAGAAGGAGACAGAGACACAGAGAGAGACAGAGAGAGGGAGACAGACAGAGAGGGAGGGAGAGAGAGGGAGACAGACAGAGATATACAGAAAGTAAGACAGAAACAGAGAGAGAGAGACAGACAGGGTCTGACAGAGAGGGAGACAGACAGAGAGAGAAAGAGACAGAAACAGAGAGAGAGAGAGACAGAGACAGACAGAGAGGGAGACAGACAGAGAGAGACAGAGAGGGAGACAGAGACAGACAGAGAGAGACAGAGACACAGACACAAACACAGAGAGAGAGGCAGAGAGGGAGACAGAGACAGACAGAGAGGGAGAGACAGACAGGGAGAGACAGAGACACAGACACAAACACAGAGAGAGAGAGGCAGAGAGAGACAGAGACACAGACACAAACGCAGAGAGACAGACAGAGACAGACAGAGAGAGAGACAGAGACAGAGAGGGAGACTTGCTCTATAAGGTTGCCTGTGTGTGTTCAAGTCTGTTGCTATGGATACACATGCACAGTTGCTTTTTTTATATCACACTCACAGACGACTGTATATAACTATGTGTGTGTGTGTGTGTGTGTGTGTGTGTGGTGGAATGAGGAGTGTTTTGAAGGGTGCTGATGAAGTGAAGATGGAGTGATTCAGGGTCTCAGGCAGGCAGAACAGGGGGGGCTGCTCCCCGAATCCAGTTTAGGGGAGACGATGTTGACGTCGTCCCTCTGAAGCAGTTCTGTCTCACTGAGCATGATGTGTCTCACCAGACAGGTAACTGCTTCATCTATATTAATGTTCTCCTAGAGCGAGGGGGGTGAGAGAGAGAGGGAGAGGGAGAGAGAGAATCTTCACACTCAGTTTCACAACCAGGGAGTGTGATTGATATTCTGATGAATATTCATGAGTCGCTTCATCTGCATATTCATTACTGTGTGACTCAGCAGGAAGAGAGAGAGAGAGGGAGAGAGAGAATAAAGGAAGAAAGAAAGAAGTCAAAATAAATGTAAAACAAATGAAGGAAAATACATTCACAAAAACAAACAGTGAAAAATTGTACGCAAATAAAAGGATTAAAAATAAATAAATAATACAAATAATATATCAAATAAATAATATAAACAAACAAGAATAAAGAATAAATAAGAAAATAAGAACAAATAAAGCTAAAACATTTAATTTTAAAAAGAAAAAACAAAAGTAAAAAGAAACACATTTTTACAGTAAAATCAAAAACAAAAATGAAGAAATAAAATAAAAATTGAGTAAAGAAAAAAACTGAATTAAAAGGTCAAAGTAAATATAAAACAAAACAAAAAGAAAAAAAATGAGATAAAAAAAATTAAAGCAAATAAAAAGCCATAAAAAGTTGAATAAAATATAAAGAATATTAAGTTTAAAAAAATTGTCAAGTCGTAAAGTTAAACATTACCCATAATAAATAAATAAATAAAAGAAAGAAAGAAAGAAAGAAAGAAAGAAAGAAAGGAAAAAGAAAGGAAAAAGAAAGAAAGAAAGAAAGGTCAATGTAAATGTAAAAAAAGAACAGAAAATGTAAAACAGAAAAAAAAATACAAAAATAAAGTAACAATTTATATCAGATTTTAAAACATTGATTTGTATCAAATAATAAGACTGAAAAAAAGCAAAGTAAAGGAAGAGACAGGATCCTGCGGATTCACACACGGCTACAGCTTCCTAATTATAGATAGAAATTACACACACACAAAAAAGCAGAAATTTCATTTACAAAGACGGGAAGAGTAAAAAAAGTTAATAAAAGTAATATGTAAAAAAAATTAAAAAGTAAAATTAAAAATAAAAAGAAAGAAAATAAAGTAAAAAAAATTAAAATAAAAAAATAAAGTCAAAATTAGAAGGAAAACAAAGAAAGGAGAAAGAAATCAGCAGCTGAGATGTTTATGGAGCTCATAAACTGCACAGCGGTTTACATTACAGCCGGTTACTATGACGACAGACTGCACCACTGACACGTCATCTCACCCACGTTAAGACTCCGTACCTTGGCTGACGTCTCGAACCAGCTGATGAAGCCATTCTCTCGGCAGAACTGCTCCATCCGGGTGTAGTCCTTGGCGAAGGCCTCGTCTCTCTCCTGGTCGCATTTGTTAGCGAGTAGCACGGCGGCGATCCGTTTCCCACCCGAGACGCTCACCTTGTCGTCCAGATCCTCCTTCCACTTCCTCACGGCCTCGAACGTGCACGAGCGCGTCACGTCAAAAACCACGAAGGCGCCCAGGGCGTCGCGGTAGTACACGCGTGTCATGTTGCCAAAACGTTCCTGACCTGCGGAAAGAGAGAAAGGGTGGAGACTGTGCCAAAGCCACGCCCTAAAACATATGACAGTGTACAAGAGAAGCTACTGGCTGGAGTCACAGAGACAAGGTTCTAGAATAAAGAAATAGAAAGACAATACAAGTTCGGATTCTGATGATGCCACAGCCACCCATGACCGAGAATTCAAGAGAAGGAAAGAGGTGTGGCTTACTCTCTTTCTCCCATATCACAGCGATGCTAGCCAATCACAGTCACCCATGAGCTCAT
>JAOVVF010000048.1:7279088-7284429 GCA_028565595.1 Duopalatinus emarginatus
TCACGCCGGTGTCCATTTTGAGAACGAAGATAGAGCTGAAATCAGCTTGTCTTTTTTTTTTTTTTTTTTTTAGGCGTCTCTATTCTCCTGTCTTTCTTCCTCTCAGCGAGGACAAACGCGACCACGTCAACGGCACCGGTTTCCAGCCGCAGCAGCGAGTGTTCGCCATGTGCACTACGAGTGTGTGTGCTCCAGACTGAGGGGAAGAAGCCATTTCAGGATAGGACGCAGGACACAACAAGGCAGGCGGTTTTAAGCTGCAGATACGAGTGCGTGTCTTGGTGTGGGTTAACAACCCGTACATGTCTCCAGGTTTGTGTGTGTGTGTGTGCGTGTGCGTGTACACACGTGCCACTCGGCTTGCGCGATGCCTCCGGCTTTGCTGTGGTTCCCACACGACTGGCACTCGCACGCACAGGTGACAGTTCAAGTAGTTCCAGAAAACGCTCGAGAGCCCATGGCGCCTGGGGAAGGTGAGGTCGCTGCTATGGCAACCTGCAGGTTGGAGACAGGCGATGATAGTGTTTATAACCTTGAATCGAAGAGAGAACACACACACACACACACAAGTACATATTTAGTCAATATGACAAATTAGCTGTGGTGTAAGAGGAATAAACCACTGGACGGTCGCTGGTTGTTTTCCTACAACCGCACAACCCCCCGAGGTGATTCATTTAACTCCATTGCAGTTATACATCCTGTCAGGGGCAGTTACACTAGCTGCCTGTCATTGGAGTGACATGACGGTTGGGGTTGTCGACACCGCTGAATACACACACACACACACACACACACACACACACACACACACACAAGGCAGACTGAGATGATGAATCACTTCATATCTTTATTGATCTGCTGATTTCCCCATGGCCCTGATTATATCTCTCTCACTCTCTCTCTCTCTCTCTCTCTTTCTCTCGCTCAATTTCATGTTCTATATCTTAATCCATCTTTTCTTCCTCCATGTCTTCCCTCTTTCTTTCCTCTTCTGTCTCTCCTCTCTCCGTCATTTCTTTGTTCTTTTCTGACTTGTATGGCTCACTTCCTCTATCCATCTCTTTCTCTCTTTTCATAAATCCCCAACCTTTCTCTCCACATCTCTTCGTTTTTTTCCCTCTGTCTGTCTTTCTCACTATTTTTCTCTCCCCCTCCCTGTCTGGTTCATCCTTTCCCTCCATTCATCTTTCTCTCCCTTTTTGTTCGATCTCCCTTCATCCTTCCTTTTTCCCCTCCTCTATAAAGACATATTGCCGCTTCCTCTCTCTCTCATTCATGCTTTCTCTCACTGTCTATCCATCTTTCTACGTCTGCTTTTTTTATTCCGCCTGTCCATTTTTTTGTATGTCTCATACCTTCGTACCCTGATTTCTCTCAGTCCATCTTTTATTCACCTTCTCCCATCTTCACCTGCCTCTCTCCCTCCATCTCTCTTTATCTCCTTTTTCTGTCTTTCTGTCTTAGTCTCATTTCCATCTCTTCCTCAGGCTTTTTTTTATTGGAATCTGTAGACAGACAGACAGACAGATCGATAGACAAGACAGACAGATTGATAGACAGACAGACAGACAGATAATGATGCTGATGTCTCTTGAAATAAACTGAGATGGCAGAGAACAGGTTGGAGAAAAGCTGCATGGTGGCATTATCAATCCCTCAACACACACACACACACACACACACACACACACACACTACAGTAAGGCAATAAACCCGCTCGACCTTGGGCTGCGTCCTAAACCGTACTGTAGCCTAGTCTCGAGACTAAATCCTACCTCCACGCGCATGTCTACTTCCGGTCTGGGTAGTAAACAGGTGATGGAGGGGTGATTGTGGGGGAAATTATGGGATGTATTTGATGATTAGGAGTTATTTATGAGGGGTATATGCGGTTCGCACGCGCGCTGTTTGAAGTCCCGGCGGTAGTGCGCGTGGATATTTAAAAAACATACTTATAATAAAAAACACACTTATATTAAAAGATCAGTAAATATAACGATATAATACAATATATTACGATATACATCATCAGGACCCGCAGCCGGTGTGAGTCCTTACCAGCCGGTGGCGGGAAATGAAAGGCACGAGAGCGCAAAGTTGGGCTCGTGATGCACCGTGAAGTCTTCAAAGGATTTCGGTTTTACACACACACACACACACACACACACATATATATATATTCTCAATTTAAATGTTAATTAAAAAAAATCTTACCTGTCGCACGCGCTCTATTCCTCCCTATGATCCGTTAAAGGTCGCGCGCTGTCCGGTTCTACTTGTATGTACCCCTAACGCATACCGGGCGCATGAGTTGTCCTCGTTCATTTCTGTTTGCGGACGCACGAGCTGCTGCTGCTGCTGCTGCACCGCGAGTCTGTCCTTCTAGGTACGAACGTCTCGCGCAGACATACAAACACACACGCACCGACAGTGTCCGATCCGCTGCTGTTCGCCACACACACTCTTTCTCTCTCACACACTCTCACACACACACACACACACACACACACACACACTCTCCCTCTCCCTTCGCGCCAGCAGCCAGTCAGTCCTCGAGACAATCCTCCCACTCCGACTCCCACGCGCGTAAACGCTAAGTGTGAAACACATCGCGCGCGTCTGAGCGCACGCAGGCGCGCGCGCACCCCCCCCCCCCTTTATCTCTTATAGATTAAAACATTTAATAGGGTACTGTGTGTGTGCGCGCGCGTGTGTTAAACAGGGCTAAATCCCAAATGCCCCCCCATTATAGTGTACTTCTTGTCCAGTTTGGGTTTTTTACCCCCAAGTGCACTACTCAGAATATAAGACAACGCTTACTCCCTACGTAGTGCACTAGGATAGGGTATGGAATAGAGGACAAGCGGTGCAGAAGTATGCGTGCACGTGCAGAAGTACGTGTACCCACCTGAGTTCTTTACGTGTACATCTGGAGGACGCACATCTGTCTGGAGGTCATATATACATAGAGGGAAGGTCAGGGTTTTTCGATCTGAGACACGGCTCATGACAACAGTCTAAGTCACGCCACACACTCACAAGATGTTTTGTCTTTATATACACTAGAATATTGTTATGTTGTCATGATCCTACCTGTATAGGAAATGACCCAACATTCTGACCAATCAGAATCAAGAATTCAACTTGACTGGTGTAAAGCATACAGCAAAACAGTGTGCCTGAAGCACCTTACCCTAAAAGCCAAATCAAGTTGCACTACATGAACCCAGAACCCTGCTCACCTCAGCTACATGACTAACAGTGGTGAACCAGCGGAATGACAGTCACATGGCTTCTCAGACAGCTAACTGAAACGCTATCCAACAAGTGAGGCAGTCATTAGCTAGCTAATCTAACACGCGCACTATTTTATAAATAGCTTGTTTTCTATTATACAATTGTCGAATATTAGCTAGTTTATCTAAATATGTGTACTGTAGATGATCGTGTCTCATGTAATTGTTTCTTTAGGATTAGCTTGATGCTAATAGAACTGATACGTAGGTATTGGGTGTTATATAAACATAAACATAACATAACAAACCTTCAGCAACACGATGCTAGCATACCAACGCCTCAAATCATGCTAGCAGCAGGCTAGCGAGTTAGGCTTCAGGACATAAATAGTCGCACTGGCGTGCAGCCAGTGTTTATTATTTTAGTTTCTCACTCTTGTTTGTCCTTGTGTTTGTGGGACAGTGTGTGTGTGTGTGTGGGGGTGTGTGTGTGTGGGTGGAAAAGCGATGGGACCTTTTAACTGAATTGGCTTTCGGCTTTTTCCTCAAATGTGGCTCGGATTAACGAGCGCAGGATTAAACTGCCATTAAAGAGCACCAAATCTCTCAAACTGCTCCATTTGCACTCTTCATCTTACTCACAACCACATACACACACGCACACACACTCACACACACACTCACAGAGAGAGATGCAGCTAAGCCAGCATGATTCAGCCTTGAGACTGTTTTGATCCCGGGGTGAACGGTGTTCAGCGAGGCCTCGTTTCCATTAAGTCTCTGACGCGTGGGAAACGGCTCTGTCTTTATCGCCGAGACCTGCATCATTATTCGAGCTCGGCGGCTCAGAAACTCTCGAGAGACGGCAGGTGTTGTCGAGTTACTCCTGTTTACACATCGCTTAACTGAACATCATTACACCAATAAACATATCAATAATGAAAAAATAATTAGCATTACATAGCTAATGTTAGCAAATCAGCTACATGGCTAGCTTTTTGGCTCCAGGTGTCAACATCAAGGCTCGGCAGACTGTAATCTTTCACACAGTCTAAAACTGACAGCGTGCGTGGGTTCACCGCTCACAGTGCCGGGAAACGTGGACGCCTGCTGCGTCTGGTGCAAGTCAGACCCACGTGTGAAATGTTTCAGGTGCTGGGCTTAAGTGTGATTCACTGATTAACCAGCGCATCAGGGCCAGATCACTGGATCACCAGATCACGTGCACAACATGATAGATTAATGATGTGCTCATTTCTGATTATCTGAGGCCATTCTGATACATTTACATGTAGTAAAATATGGAGTTTTATGATTTGGTGCAAATATAATAGATAAAAAAGAAGAAGAAGAATTAAATAATGTAAATAAATATAAACATGCAATGTAAATGGTAATTATTAAATGCAAAATGCTTATAATAACAATAAAACAGTAAATAAATAAATTAAAAAAATACAAAACGTACATGAAGAAATTTAAATAAATATAAATATATGTAAATAGTATGATAGTAAATAGTAAAACTAAATAATAATAATAATAATAATAATAATAATTAATAGATAAATAAATAAATTAAATACAAAATGTACATGAGATAATGTAAATAAATATTAATAGTTCATGTAAAGTTTAAGTATAAATATTAAATGTTAAAAATAATATCGATGCAAATAAAAAAAGATTATAATTACAAAATGTACATGAAATAATAATAAATGATAAATGTTAAGTGTGAATATAAAATGTTCATAAACAACTAATTAAATAAATAAACAAATAAAATAAAACAAATAAAATTAGGTAAAAATGTAAATGTTAAGTGTGATCAGTAAATGTGAATAATAATAATAATAATAATAATAATAATAATAATAATAATAATAAATATTAAATGTCATTGTTAAGTGTTAATATTAAATGTTAATAATAATGTCTGTAAAAATATTAAATATTATAATTATAAAATACAAAATGTACATGAAATAACAATAAAAATAATTATTAAGTGTAAATAGAAAATGTTCATAAATAACTAACTAGCTAAATAAATAAAAGTATTCAAATATTTAAAATGTAAATGTTAAGTGTGATCAGTA
>JAOVVF010000048.1:7331639-7343157 GCA_028565595.1 Duopalatinus emarginatus
AGTGGTCTGTGGTCACCACCTGCAGAACCACTCCTTTATTGAGTGTGTCTTGCTAATTGCCAATAATTTCCACCTGTCGTCTATTCCATTTGCACAACAGCATGTGAAATTGGAAAGTGGACAGTTTGATTTCACAGAAGTTTGAGTTATATTGTGTTGTTTAAGTGTTCCCTTTATTTTTTTGAGCAGTGTATATTTATATGTATATATAGTTATTAATATTTTCAAAACTTCAGTGGTGTAAAATACAATGCTCTGTTGTTTTTCTCATTCACGTCCATGGTGAATCCGTTTATCGGCGATCCAACCTACTCAGAGTTAACTTACCTAGACTATTTTAACTCCGATCAGCTTTTCTGGGTATATCAGACCGGGGTAAATCAACTCAGAGTTCAGGGTTAACTTTAGAGTTTGCTTTCTTAAATAAACCCCTGGTGATTTTAGGTGGTGATGTACAGTAGTTTTCACCTGTCAGAGACGTCTGTAGATGTACCAGGGGTCCCATGGAATCTACACAAACCACATACCATTATATGTGGTATACCACCAGAATATGTATTTTATGTCATCTGCACCATTTTTTAAAATTATTATAGCAGCAAAGGGGAATACATCTGAGAGGTGACCCAGGTTTGGGACTGAAATATCTGGTGTGATACTTACACCTTCCACAAGGTGTTGCTGTAGAGGAATTATGTGAACAACGGTCTTTGATTGCGTTATGAGTGATTGATCACTGTGCTTGCACACTGTTGACTTTGACCTATGTATAACCCATGTGAGCAGTAAAACACAGTAGTGAACACCCAAACTAAGGGCTAGTGAACACCCTATCCAGGGCACCTGGGGAGCAATTGGGGGTTAGGTGTGGGTATCCTACACCTGGGACCTAAGAATCACAAAGTAAGGCTGATTCCAATTGCTGCGTCTGCTACTGCATGACATACGTCCATAATACGCGAACACGCCACTGTGATGCTGTGATTTTATTTTACATTCCCTCCTCCTTCCCCCGACACGATTTTCTGCCTGCACCACTTCCTGTACCACCAGCCACAGAGCAGCCATGCCGACGTTACCAGGTGGTTTGATTTGGGTTTCGTCCTACCACAACACAAACAAGCCTCCAATCAGGCTTGTCAGAGTTTCCTCTCGCTTTCTGTCTCGCAACACTTTCTTGCACGCTGTTTTGAAAGATCTGCTTAACAGCTGATTTCGAAACTGAATGTCGCAATTCTGAACCTGTCAAACTGCTCACTGTGTGCTCATGGGTCCAGGAGGCAAAGGACAAGGACAACCCTTAAGAGGACTGTCACCTCAGGAACTTCACAAGGAGTGGACTGAGGCTGGTGTCACCACACACAGACGTCTCCAGGAAAAGAGCTAGTAATGCTAATATGAAGCCATTCGTGAATCCGAAGCTGGACGAAGGAGAAAGAGAACTTGACTGTGTTACTCAGTTGAAATAAATGTTGATTTTCATTTGGTAATCAAGGTCCTAGAGTCAGGAGAAAGAGTAGAGATGCGTAGAATCCAAGGTGTCTGAAGGCCAGTGTGAAGTTTCCACAGTCTGTGGTGGTTTGGGGTTCCATAACATCTGCTGGTTTTGGTTCAATGTGTTTTATCAAGTCTAAAATCAACACAGCTGTCCACCAGGAGGTTTTACAGCTCTTCCATTGGCTGACCAGCTTCATACAGATGCTGATTTGCCTTTCCAGGACCTGTCCACAGTGCCGAAAGTCCTACCAAATGGTTTTCAGACCATGATGTTACTGTTCTTGATTGGCTTGGTAGAGAATCTAATAGGGTATTGTCAAAATGGAAGGTTGAAAACATCTGACCCAGAGATACAGATGAACTGAAGGACACTTCAGCAACTTGGACTTTAATAACATCTCAGCAGCTCCACAAGATGACGGTCTCCATGTCACGCCACACTGATGTTGTGTTGAAGGAGCTCCAACCAATATACCAATGAAAAATTCTACTATATACCGGGTTTCTGATTTGGATGACCTATAAGACGAACCACAAAAGACCTGAAATATGTCACTTCATATATATATATATATATAAATGAAATTATGAACAAACACAAACGTTCCCTATATTCGAAATTCCTGACATGCGCTCGTACAGGATAAAGTTCTTTTTTCTTCAGGTTCTTCATATCTTTCGCTTGTTCTTGCTTTCAGAGATGCAGACACGCCAGTAACCCCGTTTTATCAGCTTTCTACAGGACGATCGAGTTTCCCCGAGCGATTTGAACCCGTCGCCGGGACTGGATCTGGATGCGTTTCTGGCTTTCCAGCTTCAACAGGTGCCGAGCAGAAAGTCTAAGGATCCGGTTACAAACCTTAAACTGCATAGCAACAGCCTTCAGATTTACTTCATACACACACACACATACACACTCAAACACACACTGCAGACTCAGCACACTCACCTGTGGCTCCCAGGCTTCGGCGCTCAGACCCGAGGGCTGATACGAGTAGGGTAGGACCACCGAGGACTGACAGGAGAATGGCTGAAAGAAGATCATGGGAATGGGAAAAGATCTGGACTTCCAAATCCGGAAATTTGTACCCAAAATCCGTTTCTGTAATTATACACACTGTCCAGTTTAACCTCTGATTCCAGTTTTTCTTCTGACTGGAGCAAACATGATGTATTCTAATGAGAGACCGAAGAAGAGCTGACAGGAAGTCTATAGTAATCACTTTTGACAACCGTGGTGAGCAGAAAAGCATCTCAGGGCGCTTGAGACATCAGTCTTACAACAGCACGAGACCACATCGAGATCCACAATGTTGCAGCGTATCGTCAATTTAAGCCCCGCCCCTTTCAGTTCTGTCTTATGAGTATTAAAATATCGTAGTCGTGACAGCAGGGGCGTGACCGAGTGTAGACTGTGAGTGGAGACAAGAAGTCTGAATCAGCAGGTAAACGTGACGATTCCCACTTGGGAAGTTCCCTCTAATTGGTGCTCTGGGTTGCAGTGAGCATAAAGGAAGAAAAGGAGGAAGAGAAAGTGGCCTCGTGAGAAAGAGAGATCGACAGAGTCAGCACGGCGCCTGTGTCTGAAAAAGGTGAAAGAGCTAGACATGGACTCAACAAACTCGCTGAAACATTCTGTACTGAAGGAACGCCACGCTTCCGAGAGAACGCTCCATGACTTCAAAAGTGGAGGATTCTGTGCTCCACAGCACCCTGCATGACGTCCAAGATGTGTTCAGTACCGTTCAGATCTGGTGACTTTAGTACAAATGACTAAAGTCGTCCCGTGCTTTCGTGCTTTTTTTTTTTCCCCACAGGGATTTTGTATGCAGTCATGTGACAGCTTGGCTCTGTTTGATTGGTGAAACAGAGTCGAACGTCGCTAGTGGCTACATTTGATTGTTGAGACGCAGTCATGTGACAGAGCCTTTGTCAGCAGTCTCGACAAAACAAACAGATGGTGCATTGGACAGATCGATAAAAAGAAGTAGCGAGCAGAATGTAGCTCAATGTAACGGGAAAAAAAAATGCGCTTCATCTTCACAAATATACTAAAAATATAAAAGTAAAATTTATGCTACACTAAAACTATTCTTATAAGTACAATTCATCCAAAAAGTTACCTAAGTAAACGTAACACAGTAAACATCGCCCATTAGTACCCACACCTCTGATTAACATAGTGTTCACCTGTCCGGGATGTCTGTAGATGTACCAGGGGTCCTGTGGAAGACGTCTGTAGATGTACCAGGGGTCCCGTGAAGAACAACTGTAGATATACCTGGGGTCCCGTGGGAGACGTCTGTAGATGTACCTGGGGTCCCGTGGGAGACGTCTGTAGATGTACCAAAGGTCCCGTGGGAGACGTCTGTAGATGTACCAAAGGTCCCGTGGGAGACGTCTGTAGATGTACCAAAGGTCCCGTGGTAGACGTCTGTAGATGTACCAGGGGTCCCGTGTGGGACGTCTGTGGATGTACCAGGGGTCCCATGCAATGTAAACAAACCTGACCACCAGATTAATTTATGTGTTTTGCTTCAACTGCTCTGTACCAGTTTTTCCAGCACTCTATAGGAACATGCTAATGAAGATGGAGTGATATGTCAGATGTTGACCTATTCTGTCATTCTAGCGGGCTATAAAGTATTTCCAGTATCGATGGCCGGGACTCAGGGAAGCAACGTTTGGTAGTGCAAGCGCGACTCTTTGCCCAATCAGGGGCATCTGCAAGCTCAGGTATGTTCAAGAGTGGACCCCGATGTGTTCTTGTGTAGTGAGGTGGTACAGAGTGATTATCCGAGTTACCAGTCCACCAGTGAGCTCGGGTCAGTCTGGTTGATTTTTTCTCTCCAATGTCTCTCTCAGGTGTTCCAGCCTGCAGGCTCAGTCACATGACATGCACATGCCATGCGGGTGTTCCTAATAAAAGGACGACACTGTAGAACGAGAATTCTTTATACAAGTCTTTAATGCTTCTTTCCATCAACAACAACAAAAAAAATATGCAGGTATTAACAGTGTTTAAATCAAACAGTTTGGTTCTAGGCTACGAAAAAAGAAAAAAAAAAACGATGTGTGAGTCACGTGTAGAGAACGAACAGAACAATAAGAGCCAAAAAAAGAGAAAAAGCTAAACAATAAACAATCAAACTTTACGGCGTGTTCAGTCCCTTTTGTGAAAGTTTACACGCACACACACGTGCACGCAGACACGCGTGTGAGCCCCATATAAATACATTAAAAGGAAGAAAAATAAATAATTACAAGCAGGTTCTGATTATGATTATGGAAAAGGAGGTCCAACAGTCAGTGATGTACTTCTGGGGTATGAGGCGTGTGCCAGTAATCCTTGATGACGTGACGTGAATTCGTTATGGAGGACGAGGTTCTGGTCCGCCGTCCCCATTTACAATAAAGCGTGAGTACGATTAATAAGGATATAACGAGCCGTGCGCTCAGGTACGACCCAGGTACGGATTATTGGCACGTGCCTCATATCGAGTGATCAGACAGGGTAAAAGTGCTCACACTACTCCGGGTAAAAGCGTCGTGTAAAAGCACGCTACTCCTCGCCAACGGCACACACGCCGTGCCACGATTTCTCACTCACGCCTTCATTTATACACACACACACTCGCGCACACACACGGCCTGCATGTCAAAAGGCATGTCCATGCCGAAAATCATTGTATAGCCGATTTAAGCTCCGCCCCTCTGTGTCTCTCTCTCTCTCTCTTTGTAAACGACTCCTTAACTCCTCCTCTCTCACGCTCAACAGTTTTAATATCATTTATCAGGAAAATTAACATTTAATATATTTATACTATTCCTTGCGAAGGCAAAATAAAAATCATTCCGGAATACGTTAATAAAGGCGAGGCAAAAAGAACCCTCATTAACATATGTAAATATAACCCCGCCTCCACCTCTCGTTTCTGCCGCCGCTTCATTTCCATTGGTTCTAAACCTGTAATATTAACAGCAAAGCGCTAACCTGGCGCACGCATAATGATTCATGAATATTCATGATTAAAACCCCGCCCTCCTTGGGCACCACCTGAACTAAGAACCTTGGCTACACCCAATCGCTTCAACCTCACAACCACGGGTCACGTATCCGCGCTGACTCGTGAATATTCTCGGTTTAAAAGACGGCTGTTTTTTAAATTCAGTTCTGCCTTATGAATATTAATGTACAATTTGAATATGCTAACGATGGTGGAGTAAACTCGGAAACGCCTACTGATTAACTCCCAGTCCAACCTCTCTACTCTTTTTATTCTACCATGTTGATGGAGCTGTACTGGTTCTGAAGCTGTCAGGAGCCCAAGAGGTCAAATCCCCTCTGCGTGTTTTAAGTTTCTCACTTGTGAATATTAATGAGATATTTAAATATGTTAATGAGGCTGGAGTGATCTCTTGACCTATCCACTGAGTAACTCTCAGTCCAGCCTTGTTACGATGTCACTCAACCCTCATTCTCACCTTCTAATGGGCTGTGAAGGGTTCTGGAGTTATCACGAGCTCATGGGGTCAAACCCCTCCTCCGATACGACATCACAAAAGGATCTAGTTATGAACCAGATCATAGTTCTTGGACTCCGAACCAACAAAATGGAGTCTGGAAGAAAATGGAAACCGTCGCAACACACACACACACACTCGCATAAACCACCAGTGCTATAAGACCTGGTGACTTTACTGAAAAAGGTCATAGCGAAGCAGCTGAGGGTCGAGTTCCTGTGATACGTTTTGGAAAATCCGAGCAACTGAAAAGACGTCAGGGACGATTCGGCTCTCAGCTTCAGCATGAGTGCTCTTTTGGGGGGGGGGTGGGTGTTTGAGGATTCCTGACAGACTTGAATGCGAAGGGTTCGCCGATCACCTTCAGCGTTAATTGGTGTGAAAAAAAACCCCCACCTGTGATCGGATGAGGGACAATCGAACTAGCTTTTAAAGTTTTTGGGTGTGCCGGATTGGACGAGGGACAAGCGAGAGGCGGAGCTTATCATCCCTGTGGTTTTATTGGTTAGCTGAAAAAATGGGCATAAAGGCAGAGAGAGGGGGGGGATGGGGAGAGAGCGAGGAGGAGAAGGAAGAGTGGGATCACGGGATAGCGAACTGCACCACCAGCTCTTCTTTGGCGTCCACCTTGATCTGGGAGATGGCACTGTAGGCGTACGCTGCCACTTTAGACACCTGCGAGAGAGATAGAGACGCAGATCACCACCCTGCACTTCAAAATACACGTGTACATGCACGTGTGTGTGTGTGTGTGTGTGTGTGTGTGTTTGTGTGTGTAGATACCTGCTGGATGTCGGAGTAGGGCACAAGGTCACTGGCGAGCACTTGGTGAGGTTGAGAGGTGAGGGAGGGCAGGGGGGGCGGCTTCTTCTGACTCAGAGTACTGCTTAACACTGCCAGCTTGGTGCTGTTTCACACACACACACACACACACACACACACACACACACACACACACACACACACACACCCCAAACAGTGCTCGATTTCAAATGGTGACTGAATTCGTTCAGCCTCATAGACAACAAAGTGTTACTATTTGTACACAGGAGTGTGCGCGCACACACACACACACACACACAAACACCCACCCACCTGTATTGCCTTGCTTTGTCCATGTACTCGTGTTGCTCCATTCCCTGTGAATCTGCAGCTGAAACATCAATGATGTTCCTAACAGAAAGACAGAAACAGATCAGTTTATGGTTCCTGTTATCTTTACATCCACGTGTGTGTGTGCGTGTGTGTGTGTCTCACTGCGCGGTCTTGTTGATGATTGACAGCAGCGCCTGCTCGTCCGTCCGGGTGGACGAGATGTTAGCCGGGTTCCTCTCCGTCCCGTGCGGCAGTTTGCTTTCCGGGTTTGGCGTGATCAGCGGCTTGCGCTCTTCTCCATCCTGTTGGGTGGAGCAAACAAAGGTCATGCGAGGTCAACACAGCGTCCTAACCACTGGACCTGTCAGATTAGTGTCCCAACACTTCTTTTCCACTACACCAATAAATTGTTGCCATTTGGAACACAACCTTGTACTCCTAGTTGCCCTACTACAGACATGGCAGGCCAGAGAAACAAGTCTGTCTCACTATGTCCTGTCTGTTGGACTCGGCTCTGTCCCAAATCCTGACTGTGCTTCTAACATCCTGTGCTTTGGGACAAAGCCGTGAAGACCATGCATATGTAATTTCATGTCATTTTTGTTAAAACAGGATGTGATTTCTTTGTTGACAGCACAGCCTGACATGAGTCACGTCCCTGTGATTCGGTTTAAACAGGAACACACGTCTTCTTACTCACTAGTCCTGATACTCAGTACACTGTGGGATAAAGTCGGCTGGACTTCTGGACCAACCTCCAGGTTCCGGGCTCTGTCCCAAAGTGTCGCACTATGAGACGAGAAACCGTATTCTAATTGAGGGCTGCTGTAGACTTGTGGTTAAGAAACCAGACGGTTCGATTCCCTCACCGATAGGACGTGACTGTAAGTGCCCTAGGGCAAGCCAACTAACACCCAGATGCTCCCCGGGCGCCATGGATAGGGGGCTGCACGAAGGCTTCAGACAGCCATGACTCTGTGGTCATGTGACTGGAAGGTCCCGGGTTCGATCCCTGCAATGGACAAGACACAGCTAAAGTGCACTTAAGCAAGGCGCTGAACGTTGCAACTGCTCCTCAGGTGCCATGGGCTGGGTGTGGCATAGGCTGGGTGTGGCATAGGCGGTGCCCCGCCTCCCCCGACTCTGGGCAAGTGTGTTTACTGCCCCAGAGTGTTCGTGTTGGGTTAAAATGCAGAGGTCACATTCCTCTGTGTGCATGCATCGTAGGGCGAACAGTTCACTTTCACTTCTCTTTCACTTCATAAGCATAAGTGTGATTTGCATTACAGCCACAACCACCACCGGAGCTGCTGTTTTATAACATTAATCAACAATCATTGCACAAGTCCAGCCAGATTTGGCTCAGTGCCAGGTTCAGGCAACGGGCTGCTCTATCTTTAGCCTGGAGAAAGACAAGGGACTAGGGATTTAAGGATTTAGGGATGTTATTTACAGGCATTTGGGACACTGCACCAGTGAACCCTCACTCAGCATGATCGTGAAGTCTAGCTTCGCGCATGCGCAGAAACGAACTCGACTTAAACAGCACTGCTTGTACAGATAAGGTTGTTTTTTTTATCAGATAAATCACAAATATCATCCAGATCTCCTCATAAACCTTCAAAACAAGTCCAGGAATCCGGTCACAACTCGTTTTGTCTTTTAAACAGCATCTAAACTGGTTAAAAACTAACCTGAGGAGCATGTTAACACAATGACAGCTGTAGAAACACACTGACAGACAGGTGTACATTTATACAGGTGAATTTTAAACGTCTTCAGAAGTGAAGAGTTGTAATAAACTGGTGTTGACTGAGCTAACATGCTAACATGCTAACAGACAGAGAGTTTACCTGCTCGGCTGTTTCACTCTCACTGCTGTAACAGCACCCCATCGAGCTCAACTTCCGCTTTCTCCGAATTCACTTCTACAGACGAGGGGAATTTAAACCCTGTAAAGATAGAAATTAAAGTATTTTGTTAATAAACTGATGTGTGTGTGCGCTCTGCTGTTTGTGGTCGCGTTAAGGAGTGTCACATGACACCTTTCTGTTTAACACTGGGCAACACTGTGACGACTTCCGGCATTGTAGCGGACTTTTAAACCACTTCCGGTAATAGGTTAAAAGTTCCTCGCTGGAATGAAAAATTCGCAATTTGGTTCGAAAAGTCAAATTGTTATATATTGTTATATATATATTATAAAATGCCTACAAAAGTAAACTTTTTTTTTTTTTTTACTTTCGGTAAAAGTTTAAAAGTTCTTCCCTGGATTAAAAAAAATTGCAATTTGGTTCGAAAAGTCAACCTGTTTATGAAAAATATATATTTTTTAAATGCCTACGAAAGTAAACTTTTTTTTTCTTTTTTTTTCTTTTACTCCAGTAAAAAAAACCCTGTTGTTTAACCATTTTATTAATTAGTGTGACTCACTGACCAATCTGCTTGCACACAAAGGAATCTGACCTCAGCACCTCCTTATTTAACCCCTCCATGCAGTGAAACACACACACACGCACACACACATACTAGGGCGTAGTAAACACCCAGAGCGGTGAGCAGCCTTGCTTAAGGGCGCTTCAGTCATGTCTTGTTGGTGTAGGGATCAAACCGGGGACCTTCTGATTAAATGGGGGACCCTCTGATCTGAAGACTGGTTCCTTAACCACAAGCCCACGGCTGTATTAAATGTTAATGAAAGTGAACTATTTGCCCACTGTGCTCGAACACAGAGGAACATGACCTCTATATATTTAACCCATCCATGCGGTGAACACTAGTGGGGCTGTGAACACACTTGCACTTGCTTGAGGGCACATCAGTCATGTCTTGCCCTGGGCAGGGATCTTGCGGTCACAAAACAGATTCCCTAATCTTTAGCCCACGGCTGCCCCAAGTCACATGCAGCACTTGTGTCCAATTCTTTTTGTTTTTTGGTGTCCTTTAACGTTTCATATTTTGATTCATTAATATTTCTTAGGTCTGTTTTGTGAAAAGAAATATCTGGACCCAGTCATTTGCTGAACCACAAAATGACTTCATGTATATGTTCAGACTCTGTCTCAAACTATTCAATTTAATTTTATTTTTATAGCACTTTTAACAAAACAATGTCCCAAAACAACTTTACAAAAATATAGGATCTGAATTTTTTATACATTTATATAAATTTTATCCCTGATAAGAACCCAGTGTCAACAATGGCAAGGAAAAACTTTGAAGAACATTGAAAAACATGACAAGAGGAAGAAACTTTGAGAGAAACCAGACTCAAAAGAAACCCATCATCATCTGAGTCACTGGGTCATGTTACAAGAAAATGCTAGGACAGCGTTCCTGACTGACTGAATTGTGCCAACTGTAAAGTTTGATGGAGGAGGAATAAGGCTGTGGGGTTGTTTTTCAGGGTCCCCTAGACATTTTGGACAATTTGCTAGGTTTTCCGGGTGTAGCTGTTGGCAATTGTGTTCATACTCGAAGGAAAGGAAGGAAAATACCAATGCTAATTACAGTATACAAAGACATTCTATACAGTTATATGTTTCCAATTATGTGGCAACAATTTAGAGCAGAACCACATGTTGATGAAATGGTCAGGTGTCCAAATTTTGGCCACATAGTTCCTCTTTGTCTTCTAAATGTCTTCTTTGCTGTGAATGGCGGGTTTGCGGCTCCTCCTGGGCCTGCGCCAGATGGCGGCCATGACTCGCTCCTGCTTGGTGACGGCGCTGAAGTCCATCATCTTCAGATGAGGAAGAGCGGCGATGACGTAGTTTCTAATCAGACAGGAATAAATGAAGAATAAAGATCTAAACGTCTCAGGTATGCGGTAACGTGTTGGTGGTAACGTGTTGTACGATGTGACCTTTGACCTGTACCTGTAGCCATGCTCGGTCTCGATGCTGTTCCCGTGTAGCGTGATGGTGTGTAGGAGCGGTAACGCCCCGAGCTTGTCCACTTCGGAGAAATTACGCACAGAATTCCCATGGAGATACAACACGCGCAACTCCACCAGCTCAGTCAGGACCTGAGAAGGAAAAGAGAGAGAGATGGTGTTGATGGCATGCATGAGAAGAAGATGAATCTCTTCTGTTTGTGTATGTGTTACCGGGTGAATATGTGTGATGTTGTTGAAGGACAGGTCGAGCCAGGCGAGTCGTCTCGGCTCTGGGAATAAAGCCGACAGAGTCTGCGTAAGTCCGACTGTGCTGGATAGATGGTTGTTGTTGAGACGGAGTGCGCGGCTAGCAAACTTCCCCTCTGAGTTTCTCGAAGGTGAACGCACTGCCTTGTTTGGCTCTTCTGATAGAACATCTGACACACACACACACACACACACGTTTGCTTATAGTTAAAATGCAATTATATATTGTTATAAAGAGAATGAAATGACAATAAATAA
>JAOVVF010000048.1:7403034-7424169 GCA_028565595.1 Duopalatinus emarginatus
ACACACACACACACACACACACACACACACACACACACACACCGATTCTGTTTGTTCTGTACGGCTGTCTGACACTGTGAGTTCATGAGATCCTCCCACGTAATCCCATATATCATAACCAGTCGTACGGCATCGCTGCTGAATTCTAATAGTGTTTCCATAGCAACATCATCTTCCACTCAGGTGTGGAAACGCTGTATAAACATAAGCCTTATGACAGGAAGGAGTCTCCAGTGTCAGTGCTCAGTACTAGTCATGAAGGGTTCACCCATAGGGAATAAATAATCTTCTTGACATGCTGTTATAAGAAATGATGTCACTTCCTGTGTAGTGTGTGGTTTAGTCATTCCACTATGTGTATATGGTGTTATATTATGTTCACCACCAGAGGGCAGTGCTGCTGCATTTTAGTATAGAGCAAGAGGAAATTTCAATCACTGCAATAAGAGACAGAAGTGTGTATGTGTGTGTGTGAGAGAGAGAGAGAGAGAGAGAGAGAGAGAGAGAGAGAGAGAGAGACACAGAGAGAGAGAGAGAGAGAGAGACAGACAGAGAGGGAGAGAGAGAGAGAGAGAGAGATGAACTGATACCCAGATAGACAGAAAGATACGGAGCAGACAGACAGAGAAGACGGATACCTAGAAATACAGAGAGGGAGACAGAAAGAGAGAGAGAGAGAGAGAGAGAGAGAGAGAGAATGATACATGGGTAGCACTTGTGTTGTTTTTTTTTTTCAAGAAAATTGCGCACATTCTCTGTCTCTCTCTCTTTTTTCTCCATCTCTTTCTCTCTCGCTCGTCTCTTGAGTGAGAGCGATAGACTGATACTCACATAGACAGATGCAAAGCAAGACACACACACACACACACACACACACACAGAGGCACAGACTTAGAGAGAGACAGGAGACAGAGAGAGAGAGAGAGAGACAGGAGACAGAGAGAGAGAGAGAGAGAGAGAGAGAGAGAGAGAGAGAGAGAGAAGGAGAAAGAGATGGACTGATACACAGATAGACAGAAAGAAAGATACAGAGCAACACACACTCACTCACAGACAGAGACGGACAGAGGAGACAGATACCCAGAGAGAGAGAGAGAGAGAGAGAGAGAGAGAGAGAGAGAGGGAGAGAGAGAGAGAGAGGGAGAGGGAGAGAGAGTGATAAATGGGTGATAACACTTGTTGTGGTTTTGGGTCTGTAAGGAAAACTGCATGATACAGACATATACTCTCTCTCTCTCTCTCGTCCAGCATTATGTCCCTGTATTAAATCAATGACCTTTGACCCTAGTTATCAGACAGACAGCAAGACAGAAAAAAAGAGAAATGAAGTTGGATTATGAAGTGGGTGGGGTTATACTTCAACAGGGAAAGAAAGTCCGCAGTGTTTAACCAGATCGGTTGAGGGTGAGGGAGAGAGGAGGAGGGGGGAAAAAAGATAGAAAGTGGGCAGGGCCACCAGGGTGGGTGGAATACTATAACAGCGCTGTGATTGGCCGGATGTTATAATACTCCACCCACCTTAGCTGCGAGCCCTTGGGCGTGGCGATGCCGTAGCCTTTGGAGTCAAGGTTCCCTCCGACCTTCATGGTGTCGCACGGCTTCCTTTGTTCTGTGTACTCGTTCATGGTCGACTCCAGCAGGAACGCGTACTTCCCCTTGGACCTGCGCACCCGGGACACGCCCTCCAGAGTCGTCTTGGTGAACACAGATGGCTCGGCCGACTTCATGTACGACCACATCTTCTCGTACACCGCAATCTTAGACCTCTAGGGGGCGACAGACAGGAGTCAGATGTTAATTGAAATAACACAAGGTGAGGTTAATGTTAGCACACAGACCCGGATGAAGAAACACTGCAGTTCTGAACTACGCTAGCTGAGAGTGAACCACTCATTGACCACTGTGCTTGCATAAAGAAGAATTTAACCCATCTGTGCAATGAAACTCACATGCACATACACAAACTAGTGGGCGATGGGCAACCCTATCCACAGTGCCCAGAGCGGCTGTGGGTTAGGTGCCTTGCTCAAGGGCAGTTTAGTCATGTCTGGGTTCCCAGCTGGTTCCTTAACCACAAACCTACAGCTGCCTCTCAGCTGGAGCTCAGGGACGTGAGCAACCATTCAGGATTCTGTATAAAATCGTATTTTGTGACATTTGGCAACCAATCACGTGCATTTATTCAAATAATTTAGCTGAAGGCAGCTCATCAGGAAAGGAAATTGTTTGTAATAGAACACTTAAGTGAAAGTGAAAGTGAAAGCGATGTGACCACACACAGGAATTTAACCTCTGCATTCTACCCATCTGTACAGTGCTCAGTGTGTGACACAGTAAACTCAGCCGGTGTCCCAACGCACTTTGAAGTCATGACTGCACACATTAAGCAAGAGTTCAGCAGAAGTGGAGACCAGAATACGAGTGACGTCACCAGGAACAGCATCGGATCTCACACGACTCCGATATCACCTCCTATACAGCATCACATTACAAATCTAAAGATATAAAGCAGCATACGGACATGTGATCTGTAACTGTAGAACCTGAAGGAACCCAATGCTTTCCGTTCCTTCACCTATAGCCAATAATAATGTAAAACTAATGACTCACAAGTGACCTTCACTGCACTGTTAGCTGTTCTGTCAAAGTCCACAAATACATTAATTAAAATAATATTTTAAATAATAATATTTTAATATTATTAAAATATTAACTTGCTGTTATTAGCGGCTAACAGAGCTGTGATCGCTAGCTAGCTAGCTAGCTGTACAGCAACGCAGATACGCGCAGTTTTCTAAACGTCATGATGTGCCAACGGGGGCCAACGTGTTTGTGCCCCTCGGTTCACTGCTCACGTGGTTGGACGGCCCCAAACTCACCAATCAAAGACTGCTAGTGGAAGTACAGGTCTTTACATAACAGTTACAAGAAGACGTTTGGAACGTATCAGACAGCGAGACTGTTAATCCTGTCCTGCGCATCAGTCTCTAATATAAAGACGCCCCTGACTTGCCCAGAGCGGAGGGCAGTCCCTATCCACGGCACCCAGGAAGCCTTTTTTAACAGCACTTCAGTCGTGGCTTTTCGGAACTGGCACATCATGTCATAGACGTTCGTAGGTGTACCAGGTGTCCCGTGGAATGGGACTACATACAAACTACATACCATTATGGAGCCACCACCAGCCTGTGTATTTTGCCCAGGCTGATTTTGTACCATTTGTACAAAACAGACGGCACAGATTCCAAAATCGCACGTTTGCTAATCTGACCTTTAAATTATTAATATTAAAACGTTCTGGACATGAAAACTAGACGTGTTTTGTAACATTAATTTCTTCAGAAGTCTGCAGAAGTCACTCGATTCCATCTAGAAGACAGAACGCGGCGTCGCTAATTATACACTAAAAAAGATATCATGATTAATTCATGCTCGATCGTGTGCATAACGAGAGAATTTAATAATTGATCCCAACTAATTATTCACGTATTAGTCATTTTCACACAGCATATCCCTGGCAGTGTCAGGGAATAAAGGCTAATTCATAGTAAATAAACCATTTACACCTCTTGTTCAGGCTTTAATTCACCTCGACTAACATGAAATATATATATTTTGTATTTCATTTAAATTAACTCGGTCTATAAATGTTGTATCTGGATGCATTTATTAAAAAACAAAACAACAATCTGTACGCAGTGTGCGTTGAGTTTCCATACCGCACCCCTGCTGATGTATGTTGTAGACTATGCCAAGAAGTCTACACTTTTCTGAAAGCTTTCTCTGTGTGTGTGTGTATGCGCATGTATATGGGTGTGTGGCAGAGGTCATTTATCCTGCTGTCTTTGAGTTTCAGTCTTTTCACACTCCATAAGAGACAACACATTCTTCATCTCCTCTGTGCACACTGTGCCAATGTGTGTGTGTGTGCGTGTGTGTGCGTGTGTGTGTATGTGTTGCGTGGGGGGGTGTAATGGGGAGGGTGCATGTGTGTCGTGGACCGTGACGGGCAGAAACCCCATAATCATGTCAGTCACGTCCAGGCTGCGGCTCTGCGGCAATGGCCTTAAATAAAACATTGCACACACACACAGACATACAGACACACACACAGACACACACACACAAACAACAAACACTGGACAGTGTGTGTATCCTACATGGTCTTCATTACTCAGTCTCTCCATCTCTCTCATGCGATACGGACCTTCTGTTCGCTTCCTGTTTCCTGCCTCCTGGCTTCCTCTTGCCCCAGCTCTACCCTGACCGTGACCCCTCATTACTGTCTCCACCTGTCTCTAGTTATTAGGCTCACATTTGTTTATTTTAAATTATTTCCTTCCAAAAATGCTCGAACGGATTTATTCAGAATAAACACACTATACCTGTTTCTTTGCTGAGTACCAACAGTACCTACGTCATCCCTTTGAGACCAGGACACCATGGATGATGCCTGTAAAAGGTCCCCAAGACGGGGGCAACTGGCCAGGCTGTCGACACGGGGTGGCATCGATCACAGCGACGCTAGCCGAACATGGGCGTCTGTGAGCTTGTTCATACACAAGTGGGTGGGAGCCCTTTCTTTCGAGTGCCCCTGACACTGCATGAGCAAGCAGTGTGAACAGACGTGACAGCTTTCAGCCTCCCGCATGGTAGATCCAGATCTAATAGGGTGGGACTAATAGGGTGAAAATCCAGGGGATGACACAGTGTTGAGCAAGTGGACTTCAAGATGCTGAGCAAAGTAAAGTCTTTTATTGTTATTGTTAAATCTGCTCCGGGAGATGAGAACGGGCTGGTGCGCATCTACAGAGGAGACTCTAGTATTCGACTCGTTTAACGACCTTAACAAATCAATAGCTTCATACCTCGTTGGGAATTGGTGTCAGCTTCTTGCATTTCCGTCCAAGACAGAGCTGCAAGCTTCTGCGCAGTCCCAATGGATTTGTATCATGCATACAAATAATCCTTAAATTGCCTGGGGCCAGAGCACCAGAGCAAGCTTTACAGGCTCAAAGCCTATTACTAGGGCATGAAAACACTGCACCATTTGCCGAAGGGTACCCGGACAGACCCTGGGGATGGCGGGGGGCCTGGATTGGCACTGAATGATCACCTCTTTCTGTCTGAGACCAGAACTCAACAAGGGACACCAACCAGGTTACCTCCAACAGCACACCATGTTGGTGTTGCAATGCAGCTCGAGATGCAAAGATGGTTTTACAAGCCAGAGCATTGGCGTGGCCAAGCCTCCAAATGAGTCGAAGTCAAAGTGTTTGCACAGAGAGAAATCTGACCTCTGCAATTAACCCATCCGTGCGGTGAAACACGCTTGTCCAGAGCAGGAGGCAGCCCCTACCCACAGCACCCAGGAAGCTGTTATGGGGTTGGGCGCCTTGCATAAGGGCAGTCATGAGATATCGAACCAGCAACCTTTACAAGACGGGTTCCCTAACCTTGAGCCACAGCTGCCCTGGTAAGTGGGTTTGGTAAGGACATACCAAGTTAGTGTTACAGCACATTGATGCTTGTCTACCTCAATATGAGAAACCACCTTGCGCTGTCTTTACTAACACCAATCGGCGAATTAAAGCATAGCCTATCTGCAACTAAAGCACTGGAGCTGGCTAATATCACACGACCTGCTGCTGAGGACACTGTCCACAGGGTATCATTTACAGTTTCACTGTTGATCACCAGAACAGACAGACAATTTACTGCCCAATGGAGTTCACAGACAGGGCAGATACAGAGACTTAGAGCCAGGATGCCCTGGAGCATGACTGGCCAATCTACTGCTGTACGCCTTATCACTGCTGGGATCGTTATGGAGAAGGTGTAAACGCTGATATGCTCGCTCGGGCTGAACAGACCTTGGTTCTTGTTACTGCCAGGACCTCTTCGCTGACTACCTATCAGACTTGATCCGCTGTCCTGGAGGCTGGGTGCAAAAGGCCACCGCGAACTGATGTTTCTGGAACCTTGTAGTGACCTTAACATATTGGCACTTATTGGTACTCCACTTTCGAGCAATGCTGTGAAACAGTCGTGTAGCAGTATTGCTCACCACAGATCTGCAGAACTGCCACTTGGCATGCATGAGGTAGTGGAAACTGTACGGCAAGGCAAGTTGGTGGATTGCATATGATTTATGCTCATGTTGTGTTTGATGTGGAGTACGAACGTGGCCGAATCCAGCATTCCTTCCAAAGCTAATGATGTCCTGGTGGTCCTCGACTCCAGCATAGCTTCATGTTTGCACATATATGACTGTCCGTTTTTCTGTCCCCTATGTCCACTATGTCCTATTTCAGTATAGTACTTACTTGGACACTAGGAAAGACAAGGCAATGGGAATAGCTGCAGATTCGGAAACACATGTGGTGAGACACTGAGACTAGTAAACCATCAGCCTTCCTTCTTTCTTTCTTTTAAATACATGGCACTGAATTGTTAGTGTGGCTTATATGTGTGTAAGATATGTATATGTGTGTGTGTGTGTGTGTACCTTGAAGAACTCCTTGGTGGAACCGGAATCGAGCGTGCCGTAGGCGATCTCAGTCTGCTTGGCAAGATCCTCTGCGCTCTCGATGGGGGATACCATTCGCTCCACGGTGAGGAAGGCTGCCAGGTTCGCAGTGTATGATGAGATGATGATGAGCGTGAAGAACCACCAAACCCCGCCCACTATACGACCTGACAGAGACCTTTGGGAAGGAAACAGATATTAGATTCCTGTCAGAAAAGCAGCACTTTATGAACAGGGCTTGGGTGATTGTGGCGTGTAGTGAATTCCGTTATCCTGAATGGCAAAGTGCGCACAAGGTTCGTGAGATTCTAGGACCTTCTGGTTCTTACAGATTCAGACATTGTGGTCGTTTACTTTTTTTGCTGTGACTCTACTGTCACTGTGCCTTTACGTCGCCAGCTAATTGCTGGCCTGGTAAACTGTTAGCCAAAGTCTAGCATCAGCTAGCTTGTACGTGCTAAAGTTTTCTAGATGTTTTGCATCTCTAATTGTTCTCCAATCGTTCTCAGTTGGAACAGACCTCATTTAGTTTTGGGTTTTTGTGTGTATTTGTGCAAAAATACACAGACTGATGGTGGCTTCATACCGGAATGAAAGCCTTGGTACATCTACTATGTGTGGCGAGTTACACACACAGATCTCCACGCTATCAAACTCATCTGAGATGCCATGCCAGGTGCTGTGGAAGACAACCTGGAATACAACAGAATTGTCTGGTGCTGATTACCTGCTGAATATTTCCACAAGCTCATGAAGTTCATGCCCTGTGAGGGACCTACTGAGTATTAGACTGGTGTACTAGTTTTTCATCTTCCTTTCTGTCCTCCCTCCCTTTTTCTTCTGACTTCTTTCCTTTTTTCAGTCTTTTATTTCTTAAATGTCCCCCAGTTTTTTTCCCTTTCCTTTTTCATTCTAATGTCTTGTCTTTTCTTCTTTTCCTTTATAATGAGTTCCTACCTTTTTTTTTTTTTTATCTCCGTCTTTCTTTCCTATCTCACTCATTTCCCCCTTACAATTTCCTTTGTTTTTCTTCATTCCCTTATGCTAATTTCCTCAGTTCTTTTAAACAATATTTTACCTTAATTGTCCGGAGAACACTTTTTGTTGTTTATTTTCGTAATTTCTTTCTCCCTTTCTTTCTTTTTCATAATGATTATGAATATGATTTTGCTTTCTTTACTTAGGTCTTTTATTACAACAGTCACACTACACTGACTTCTCCCTCTCTCTCTGATTCTCTAAAGAAAACTGCATGATGCACACATATTCTCCATCTCTCTTTCTCTCTCTTTCTCCCTCTCGCTCTATCCATCTCTCTCTCACTCTGTGTAAATCTAATGAGGAACATCCTGCCACCAAACTCTATTGATTCCAGTGACTAAAATTAGAGGACACTTAGACTCTCTCTCTTTCTCCCTCTCTCTCTTTCTCTCTCTCTCTCTCTCTCTCTCTCTCTTGCCTGTCTTTCTCTTACTTGCTTTGCCTCTGCTTTGAAGAATCCTGTCTTTCATCTATGGACATGGGTACTGTTGCTGAGGAATTAACCAGCAATCAAAAAAGAGCTGATGATGGACACACACACACACACACACACACACACAGGAATGAACTGGAAGTGACCCCCAGAGACAAACCCAAAGAACCCTTTAAGGAACTGGCTGGAAACCCACCACCCCCACCCCCCAAATATGTGTCTCTACCTGAATGGGAAAACCATGGAGATGTCTGGTAGCCAAACCCAGATGTGAAATTACCATTAAACAAGTGAAGTCTAATCTTTGGTTCACATAACCCCAGGTTGTTCCAGTCGCTGCTGCTCTCACCATATCACCATAACAACCAACCAAGTTTCGGCTACGGTAAACCTTTCTTTATACCATTTCTATGGTAACTGTGACTGTGTCACCTTCACAAAGTAAGAACCGAATGTCTTCCTCCTCCCCACGTACACGCAGCTCTATCTCTCTATCGAAACAGAACAGAATACATGACCAACAGCTCCTGTCCTTCACTGCATATAGTGGTCATCGTTTGGTGTCCTCCAGTTCCCACTCTGCTCTCTTTTTCCAATCGGGGACCAATAAGGACTAGCGCATGCCTCCTCATGGGATCTTTTCAAACTGCTGAGATCAGGTGACTCAACCCCAAATTCATATAAGTCTTCCTCTAACCATTATTTGGTGTCTTTAGACGTGTGTGGTGGTGCATTGTCCTGTTAGAAGAGGACATCAGAATGAAAACAGGACATAAACTGGTGGAACTCATCACACATCTGTGTTCAGCTGGCAGAGACGTCTGGAGATGTCCCAGGGGTCGCCAGCTAAACAAACTTAACACAGTTATAGAACCACCACCAGGATCTAATACACTTAGATGAGGTTTAGGTGTAGCTAATCCAATAAGACTACCAGATTATCTCCATCATATCCAGCTGATAGGTTAAGACCAGTGACATTCGACTGCTGCTTTTAGCCCGGAGATAAGACAAAAGAATAGACATGTCTTTTATGACAGCCGTTTCCAAGACAGCGGTGATCAAAAACGCGATCTAGCACGATGTGACAGCTCCGAGTCTCTGCCTTTACACACCAAGGACAGATCTTCCATGGCGTCCTGCTCATACTTTAACCGGTAGACTTTCTCTACGCCCGTAACAGCGTGAACCCGCAGACTCTTTTCTCCCTCCGGGTCAGTGAGTGACAGCGTGATTCAAAGAGCCGCAGCACAGAGAGGGACTGTCGCTAAAATAAGCAGAGAGGTGAAAATGAAGCGTGAGGCTGAGAGAGAGAGAGAGAGAGAGAAAGGGGAATGGATCGATCTTTCTTCTCTTTTACCCCAAGTTTGGCTTGACGATGGAAAATCAATTTAGCTCTACCACAATCTCCACTTTCTCACACACACACACACACACACATCAGTGTACCTGGCTAAAGTACACACCCGAACCTGCTGACGACGATATTTTATTCACTTTTTTGGCTTCTCCTCCTGATTCTCTCCCCAGTTTCAGACGTATCCAATTCCCACCCGTCAGACATCTCCTCCCTTATCATGTGACAGCTACCAACCGGAGAGGCCGATGGCTAGTGTGTGCTTCCTCGAAATCACATACAGCCAGGCTTTCCATCAAGCTGATACTCGGGCAATGTAACAATGTTCAAGAAAAAAGCGTTTCCGGACACTTCTGTATGCACGAGCTCACGGGTGCCAACGACTGGCGGCTTGTGTTGACATAGGACAGAGAGTGTGTCCCACCCCTCACCGACAGCATGGCCAGTTTTACTCTCCGGACTCCAGGTTACGGATGGCTGTAGCCTCACCTGGGATTGGAACTCACGACCTTCAGATGACAGCTTGAAGCTTTTGATGCTAATCCACGGCTGATTAGCCGATGACGCTAATTCTACTGCTAATATCACTCCTTACATCTCTTCCTTAAATTTCGACTATCCTTTCTTACCCCTACATTCTTTTATATCCCCCTGCTTCCTTTTCTTCTTCCTTTATTGCTCGTCTTTGTCCTTTAACTTTTTCCTCTTCTCTTCTTCTTTTCTCTCTCTCTCTCTCTCTCTCTCTCTCTCTCTCTCTCTCTCTCTCTCTCTTGCTCTCTCTCGCTCCCTCCCCTCCTCGGTTCTGATCAGTGTGAGACTTGTTCCAAACCTCATCCTGCAGATTTACTGTTCCGCCTCACTGAGTTTTGTTCCAAATGTTCACAGCACACAGATCTGTCGGGGTTAGTTGTGGGGTTTGGTGAGCAGACTGGTGTTTAGACAGTGTGTGTGTGTGTGTGTGTGTGTGTGTGTATGTGTCCACAGGGGATGTCTGTCCTCTCAGGCGCCTTATTTTGGATTAACTTAATAGAGACAGAAAGAGTTGACAAAAACAAAAGGGTCAAAGCTCCAGTGTGGGTCTCAGACAGGGTTGAACTGTGACATTTACCAAATAAATTATTTATTTTTTCTTCATTTTTATGAATGTTCTAAATATAAAACAGAAATCAGAATCTGGGGTAAACCATTCTTTAGTTCCTGGGATGCCTTCAGGTCAGCACACAGGAGGAAACGGATGTGTCCTAAATCCTTTCCTGCCTCCCACGTCAACGTTTTGAAATCCTCATCCATACGAATTAGCAAGACGAGTGAAAACGCTGTAGTATGTCTGCCAGACCAGTAGGTGGTGGTGTAACCTAGAGGTGCCATTTACATACACAAACACCACTCCATTGTTTTTACTTTCAGTGCAGGTTGAAATGTCATAATGAAGGTGAAGTGACTGACCTGCTGTACTTGCACACAGAGAAATTTGACCTCCGCAACCAATCTGTGTAGTGGAACACACACACTAGGGCGCGGTGAACACACTTGCCCTGGAGCGGGGTGAAGCCCTTATTACACACTAAGGGGCAGTAAGCACACTGAAATATTTTGCATTTTCAGGCCCTGTAGACAGCCCCTTGTGTAGACAGACCCTTTTCTAGATGGCCCCTTGTGTAGATGGCCCCTTGTGTAGACAGACCCTTTTCTAGATGGCCCCTTTTCAAAATGGCCCCTTGTGTAGATGGCCCCTTGTCTAGATGGTCCCTTGTGTAGACAGACCCTTTTCTAGATGGCCCCTTTTCTAAATAGCCCCTTGTTTAGATGGCCCATTGTCTAGATGGCCCCTTTTCTAGATGACCCTTTGTGTAGATGGCCCCTAGTCTAGACAGCCCCTTGCCTAGACAGCCCCTTGTGTAGACAGCACCTTGTCTAGATGGCCCCTTGTCTAGTTGACCCCTTTTCTAGATGGCCCCCTTGTCTAGATAGCCCCTTGTGTATATAGCTCCCTTTTCTAGACGGCCCCTTTTCTAGATGGCCCTTTGTGTAGATGACTCCTTTTCTAGATGGCCCCTTGTATTAACAGCCCCTTGTCTAGACAGCCCCTTTTCTAGATGGCCCCTATTCTAGCCAGCCCCTTGTGTAGATGACCCCTTTGTCTAGACAACCCCTTGTGTAAACAGCCCTTTATACAGGGTTCTACAGTGTCAAGTAAATCTCAACAATACTTTAGAACTCACAATGTTCACAGTACAGGTCCTGTACAGACCTCTGGACGTGTCCTAAACCACAGAGGTAGTTCACTTAACTTACCTGGGTGTAAAGTCACATCCCTGCTGCATGAAGGCTCCCAGGCTGAACCATAGGCTGTTAAAGATGCCGAACTCGTTGGGAGGCTGATCCGCGTCGGGCTCTTCCTCGGCCTCGTCTCGTTTCCACTCGTAGGGACTGAAGCGGCTGACGAGGAACAGAACCACGCTCACCCCGATGTAGGCGAATACGATACACATCCAGATCTCGTAGGCCAAAGGATCGAGGAAGGAGAACACTCCTGGCTTGGACTTCTGCGGCTTTTTGATCATGATGGAGATTCCGAGGCTCATGAAGGGTTTGGAAAAGTCGATCACCTCCTCCCTCACCAGGGTGATGGTTAAAGGAGCCACGGCAATCTCAGCTTTCTGGGAAAACAAACACAAAGGACGGGTGTGAGAGGAAAAAAGCTAAAAATTAAAAACGGCAGGAAAAAATCCAAACATTAAAATTAAAATAGTATATTTGCCTAGAAATAATCATTAATAAGAAAGCGTTACCAAATACAAGCAATCAGTGTGACCATGTAGTAGGATATTACTAAATACAGATATAATTATATTAATTCTCTTGGCTATTAGCTGGTCCTGCTGTAAGATGAGTGTATCTGTATTTATATAGAGGGAATGAAACACATTTTATAAATAATTACATTTAATGTAATATATATTCAATATATTACCAGATTACTCAAACTGGCAACTGAGTAAATGGTAACTCCACTTGTTGTTCTATAAAAGGTTTTACTAGAAGCCGTATCTCAAATGAAAACACACACACACACACACATTTGGTAGGGGTAGTATAAGGAAGTTCCCCAGCAGTCTCTGGACACCAGTTCCAGACTTGTGTGTTGAAGCAGGTTGGATCTATACTCCCAATACACCTCCAGTCCCTGTGCCACTAAGGTTCCTCTATTTCCAAGCTCCTATGTTTCCAGGGCCCTGCTTAAAGCAGTTAACTATCTATCCAATGTCCTCATGATTACGGCCTTAGAAAGACTCCAATGTCATGTTTTCTCTCAGTCCTATGTTTCCGGGTTCTAGTCTTGTGCTTATAAGTCACTTCAATTTCCAGTGTCCTTTGTTTCCAGGGATCTGGATCTCAAGGATTTGATGTTGTCAGAGTCACTTTTTGTAATTTCTCTTATTTCTTTCTATAATTTTTATATTAACCCAAAAATGTCCACAAGCTTATACCTTCTAGGTCCTATGTTTGGTAGGTCCCAGGTTTTCCAGGTTCTATTTTTCCTTGGTCCTATGATTACATTTTTCCCCCATTCCAAGGTACTGTATTTCCCAGAGTCCTAGTCCTGGAACACAACCATAAAGTTTTCCTACATTTCCAAGTTTGAAACTTCTAAAGTCCTATATTTACAAAGTTCTGTGACTCCTGGATCCCTGTTTGCTACCTGGTTTAAAAAACCTTTATGTTCCTGAGGTCCCCTTCTGAAGAATATAGGATCCAAGTACCAGGGTTCTACAGGGTTTTGGGAATATAGACATGCTCCTACACAGTGTGTCTCATTATCAGATACTATTTAGGGCTGTAATGCACTGAACTGTTGTCATGGTAACTGGGAAATCCTGATATTGGCTTCTAAATGTTGCGCCATGTTTTACCACTCATTCCTTAATGAAGTAGTACACATCACAGATGGTGACTGCGAGAGGTCTACGCAATGTAGACGAATCCACACACACACAGTCAGTCGTACCCCGTACACAAGCTCCCCCACCATCCCATTCCAGATTTTCGTCTCCGGATCCCTTGCGCCGTACTTCCCATCTGGAACGATGGAGATTTTGTATTTGATCCCGATGTGTTTGGCAATTTCAGACGCCAGATCCACACAGTATCCCTCGTACTGATCGTTCCCTTCGTACATCTCCCAGTTTTTCTTCAGCATCACGTACGGTCCTTCCTAACACACACACACACACACACACACACACACACACACACACACACACACACACACAGACAGAAAGAGAAAGGTGGAAAAATACAACTTATCATTGATAAGCAGTAACTTTGCTATAACTTCACAGTAGCTGCTGTGTGAGTGTGAGCTCCCTCTAGTGGTCATGTCAGCGTAAGTGCATTTTTAGACATTTGTAATTTTGCAAAATCAGAACCATAATTACAGTTGGTTTATTTTATCAGTCATTCTTTATAAAATACTGAAATAAAGTCAATTTCTCAATTACAACGTATTCAAGAAACAAACATCTGCAGAAATAAATACTATAAATATTATATTCTTTATTAATTTGAAGTAACATCATACAAGGTAATGTCAGGAAATTACACAGCAGTCACAGCGATGAAATAAAATCTAGAACAAAAAGTTGCCACAACTTTGGATCAGACAGTCAATGTATCTCTTTGTATAATATTTTAATATTTACATCCATTTTCCACAGATCTGGTCTGATGGCTTTTACTTATTTGTTTCTGTTGGAATGATTTCAGCAGCTAATAACGTGTAGGACATCAAGTATAAAAGTCAGGGATTGAAATGAAAACATGATAAATATAAAAATACATGTACAGAAGTCCTTTGCTTCTAGGATCCCATATTTCAAAGCTTCTGTGTTTCTATGTCCGTCTTTAAGGGTATATACACAAGTTAACTTTTTTTACAATGTTCTTGTGATTGGGGCCTTAAACAGACTCTGAAGTCATATTTTCTAGGTTGTACGTTTTTGGGTTCTAGTCCTATTAGGTACATATGTACAAATTTCCAGCGTCCAGTGTTTTCAGTAGTCTGTACCTTAAAGATTCTTTGTTCTCAAAATCATTTTTTGTAATTTCTATGTTCTTTCTATGTTTAACCACAATGTTTCCAAGGTCCTACATTTCCCAGGTCCTGTGTTTGGTAGGTCTCCGGTTTCTCAGGTCCCATATTTCCAGAGCCCAGTCTTTCCAGGTTAACCAAGTGGTTAAATATTTTTTTTTTGATTCAAGCTACTATAATTCCTACATCTCCAGTAACTCCAAGGCCCTACGTTTCCAAGCCGTATATTTAGCCGTATATAAGTCCTACAATGTAAAAGCACCTATTTGGAGCCCTGTGTGCCCAGGATCCTCTGATCCCACCGTGCTACCTGATTAAAAAAAAAACCTCATATTCCCAATGTCCCTTTTCCCCCCCTTGAGTCCTAGATCTAGGATACATGGTTCTACAATGTTTCGAGAATATAGACCTGATAGACCTGATAATTTATCATTATCAGATACTATCAGAGACCGAGCGCAGTAATTGTCCGTTAATAAAGCAGCTCAATGACTTGTTGATTTGATACACAGCGACATATAAACACTGTGAACTACTTAGGCTACGCTATGTGGACCCCTGGTACACCTCTAGACAGCTCTGACAGGTGAACACTATGTATAACGAGTTCCACCAGTTCATGTCCTGGATTCATTCTGACGGGTTTGTCCTCTTCTAACAGGACGATGCACCACCACAGACGTCTAGAGACTCATCTGTGTTTGTGGTCCAGAACTCAACATTCACTGACGTGCCAGAACATGTGGTCCACCAGTCTAATACTATATGACATTTCTGGAAATATTCCAGACTCAATTCAGTTGTATTCCGAGGTGTAGGATTACAAAGTTCTAAGCGTGTTGCGTGGGATCTCAGATGTCACCCATGTGTTCGTAAAATCTCTCCAATTAATCGTTAAGAACATACGCAGCCCTGATTTGGTTTGTACCAGAGCTGCCTTCTAATGCAGACAGGAAGCTTTGACTAAATAAGGTCAGACGAGGACACGCAGTATTAGACACCACGAGGACGCGAGTGTGCGTACTGACGAGTTCCTGTCTCTCTAATTACTAACACTTGGAAGTCTTGCCTCTGGTCTGTCACACTGAGCAAACACACACAGCGTCGGTGTCACTGACTGAACAGCGATTCCTCTCGTTCTGACATCTGATCTCTCGGCACCTAATTGGTTTAATTTTTAGACTCCGCCCCAAACTGCCGTGTCAGGTCAACGTTCCTGATCTATTGGTCATGTAAGTGTATAAATGTTTACGAAGTTTTATGATACAATATATAAATATACCTACAGCAGCGTGTTTTCTGCGTTCACCACGACTTCACGTAGCTGAGGCTCCGTCGCTCTGTATGTTGCCTAGCAACGGCATTCCCACGACTTTTACCACTTAATCAGCGAGCATGTATCACGAGCTCACCTTTGAGTGTCGGATGGAAAATTCAGACACACTGTTATGCTGGGGAAAAGGTCAGGAATAACAGAGAAATGGCTACAAGGGGCAAGTCAGGGTATAAACATAACGATCGCAGTGTGTTTCTGAGTGTGTGTGTTGTGAAAAGACAGTTTTGTGTCCCCACAAAGACAGTTTTGACCTCATTGGGACTGTGTGTTGGTCCCCATAAGGACACCGTTTTGTTTGTGTTTGTTTGTTTGTTGTCTTATAAAAAAAACCTGGTTGCTTAGGTTAGAGTTAGCGTCAGAATTAGCATTAGCGACCTACACGAGTATTGACTTCAGTGAAAAGTCCTCGTAACAATCGTGTGTGTGTGTGTGTGTGTGTGTGTGTGTGTGTGGGTGCATGGTTAAACCTGGGATCGAGGGCAGAAAATAATGCAAACACAAGGTTAAGGTGTTGCTTTCCAACTGTGCAGTAATTATAGACACACAAACAAACACACACACACACACACACACACACAGAACCTTCGCAGCGTGCAGCTAATGCCTCTCAGTGTGAGATGAAGGATGAAACATGAGACAGCGAGAGAAAGGAAGAGAGATGAGGTGAGAAAAGAGGAACAGAAACAACAGAATGATGCAGTAAAACTTAAAGTCGATGTGTTGAAATTAGGAAAAATGGGCGAGTTTAAGCATCTGAGGGACTTTGAGAATTGTGACGTCTAGACGACTGGGTCAGATCGTCTCGCAAACAGCAGGTCATGTGGGGTGTGTCTCAGTATACAGAGGTTAATACTTATCAGAAGTGGTCCAAGGGAGGACAACCGGTGACCCAGTGACAGGGTCATGGACACCTAATGCTTACTGGTGTGTAGTTGTGTGGTTGTGTGTTGGGGTGGGGGGTGGAGTTGGTAACATCTTGGTGCCTCCATGCCACTGTACCGACAACACACTCTGAGCAAGTATTCACTGTCCCCTAGTGTGTGTGTTCGGAACACTGTGTGCAACCACAGCAGACAAATCACTTTCACTTTCGCTTTGTTCTTCTTACATTGTGTTCACCAATAATAATTGTGCATTATTAATGACTCTATATTTGTGTGTGTGCGGTGTGTCTCTGTGTGTGTAGCTCACATTTCCATTAGTAAAGCTGTGTGTGTGTGTGTGTGTGTTAGTAGCTTAAGTTTCAGCTGCAGTGAAGTGTATGTGTGTGTCTCACATTTCCTGCAGCAATGTTGTTTTTTGTGAGTGAATCCTATTTCCGGAAGGTGTGTGTGTGTGTGTGTGTGTTAATGTTTAACGTATTAATTAAACATTTCCCAGATAGAATAAATTATTTCCATGATAATTCATTATTGTGCAAGAAATTAAATAAAAATGTGCAAATTAATAAAACAATAAATGAGTAAATTAATAATTCAATTAAAAATAAACAAACAAACAAATAAACAGAAAAGAATATTATGTTATTATGTTACTATGTTATGTTATTTAATTGACATAAATTTAAATATTATAATTATGTAACTGTCATATGTTCTATAATAACCAAGTGACTGATAACTACATTTTCTTTGTTATTTTAAAATTTAGGAGCAAATATTTTAAATATATTTATATTATAATATTTAAATTTAATTATAATTAAATTAATCATTAAATAAAAATTGTAAAAATCATTTTTTTGCATTTTGATTGATCAGTTATATATTATATTGATTATATAGATAGTGTAGATATGAAACAGCACAAACAGCCAAATTTTAAGTTTTAAAATAAAAAATAAATAAAAATAGAAAAAGGTTTTACGAACAGAATCAACACCCTCATTGAAACACTGACGTTTAACAAACTCTAACTGACCTTCACACCTACCCATATTACAGCTCTGTATATAACTTCTTACACATCTGCACATCTGCCACTGTCTGTCCTGAAGCTCCGCCCCATCCTCACAGCTGAAGATCCCTCGATTCCGAACCGTAGCAGCGAGTCCTGGTGAGTGGACTCGTGTTTTTATGATGAAATGTTGTCTGAGGTCCTTCATCAGTTCTGCTGTAAGGCGTGTGAAAATGTGGACTGTTTATAAGGTAGAGTCGTTTCCAGTCCTACAGCTTTTCAAATCGAGAGCGCTCTTGATCTGATTTTTAGTGACAGCTAGCAAAATGTGAGAAGAAGTATAAAAACGCCCTGACGGGACTGTCAGGAAACAGAAGTGTGGGAATATAAATAGGCATCGAGCTGCTTTGACGTAAACACTCTCATAAACTTCCCTGTCTGACGTGTTTTCTTGGTCCTCTCTGTTCGGCGTCTGATGTCCTTCAGATTCAGACTAGACAGCTGAATCCTAATCTGAGGAATCTGTCCTTCTCTGTTGCAGACGTGCTTGGCGGAAAGGAAGTGATGGGGGGAAGTTAGACGGAACAGAGTCTGGAGCAGTCACTAAGATCCTTCTGGCATGGCTGTACACACATAACACACAAGGTGTCTGATCAAAGTGTTTGTCTAGTGCACTTGTGTCCAGTTTCACTTAATTATGATGCATATCCAATGCTGCATATCGTCCAGGCTGCCACGGGCAGGTGCATTACAACTGGGTGAAAAGAAACTGCTGGGATATTACTGCAGGTTTGACATACCTCAGCATCCTACTCAACGATCTCGCCCCAGTGGTTGCACCAGACTGTCGTTAGGGTTAAGGTGCTCTTTGTGGGGGGTCTTGACTTTCTTTGATTTCTCCTTCAATTTGACTTGCAGATGGAGACATTGAACAGAGGGCTGGGGGACATTCTGTCCCATGTGACCATTCAGTGCTGCACACCAGCTTTAGGGAGTCTGGGCACCATTACATGAAGCATGCCAATGAGCATATCACCTGTTTGGTACCCTGTGGTCCACTGGACAGAGCAGTAGATGACAGACGTTTGTTTACCGCAGTTGGGGTTTTTAATTGGTGGCAGGAAGGTTCACCAGCCTGTGTTGGTCTGGACATTAGGTTATTCCATTGGAGCAGTTCCAATGCTTCATGGCGAGTGGTGGTGGCTCAATGGGTGGCCTCGGGTTTGTGGTTACTGTTCAGAAGGTTGGGGGTCCAAGCTACAGCATGGTCAAGTTTTTCTGTTAAGTCCTCGAGCAAGGCCTTTATCGCTCTCTACTCTAGGGGTGCGGGATCATGTCTGACCGCAACCCCAAATCTGAGAAGAAAAGAATGAGTCTGGGAGAATGTTGCATGCCCCAGACAGTTACAGAACATCATTGGATCCCAAGGTCTCATCCGTTTCCATCTTTAGTACCTTGTTCACAATTTGTGTGTACGTCTTTATTTTTATTTTTTTACCCCCACCAAGAAGGCCATGATGGTGCTAGCAATCGGCCGGATCGGGGTTACTTCCTCCTGGATTGAAGCCTTTCCCAGGTATCCCTGCCCCTGTGTTTGAAGATCGCTTGTTTCAGGTACTTTGCTACCCACTAAGGCGACCAAGATGGTATTTGCTGATGACGGGTGTCACAGAGTTGATACTCCTTCCTGATATAATCACAGAGATTCCATACAAGTGTAGAGTGGACTCCTTTAGGTAAAGCTCCTCACACTTCGTTCAGAAATGCGCTGGAATCAGGAGCAGCACTTGTTGGTTGGTTAGAACGAAGGTCCATTGTGGAAGAGTTTAAAGGTCTCTGCTCGAAGGAATAGTTCACTAAAGGTGTAACTTGGGATTGCACCCTAGGACTCCCCTCTGGACAATATAACCAATCAGCACCTTCTGAACAAAGAAGAGGCGGGGAAACTGACACTTCACTGTATGAACTAATCACTCAACGGACTCCTTATACTCGTACCGAACTGTACTCATATATACATTTATGGCATTTAGCAGACGCTCTTATCCAGAGCGACTTACAAGGTTACTGGTATTACAGAAGGCCAACGTAGTGTTAGGACTCTTGCCCAAAGACCATTATTGGTGTAGCACAGACTGGCTGCCCAGCCCGGGAATCAAACCCAGGTCTATCACATCTCCAATGATGTTACCACTGTACCACACCAACCTCATACTTGGCCGAAAGTAGTTCAGAGGTTCAGACTGTAACTGTTAGCATAACTGGATAACTGGTGGTACAGACCACATCTTCTCAAATTTTAGCAGCCTAGGGTTGGTGTTAGTGTTAGAGATAAAGGATAAAGGTTGGTACAGATTACACCCTCCTATACCTTCAAGTACCTTTCATTCAATCAAGTTCTCAAGGTTTCATTAGCAGGTTTGGGTAATGGGTGGTACAGACCACATTTTGTCAGGTTTTTGTATGTAAGCCTAGAGTTAGAGTTAAGGATGGGGTTAGATCAGATAAAGGTGGTGGTGATAAAGGGTGGTGCAGACTACACCTTCCTATACCTTCCTGTACCACTCAGAGTTTGGTGTTACAGACTATATCAAAGTTCTCAAGGTTTTGTGAGCAAGATCAGATTTGGTGGTACAGACTCCACCTCCCTATACCTTCCATTGTGAGGTTAGTGGCGCAGGCAATACCCAGACTTTGTCAAGTTTTGTAAGCAACCTAGGGTTGGTGCTCGGGTTAGATCAGATAAAGGGTGATGCAGACTACCAAGTATCAAGTTGGCAAGATTAGATATAATGCGTTGTACAAACCATATTTTCTGAGGTTACTGAGCCTAGAGTTAGGGTTAAGGATGGGGTTAGATCAGATAAAGGGTGGTGGTGATAAAGGGTGGTGCAGACTACACCTCCCTATGCCTTCCTGTCCCACTCAGATTTTGGTGCTATATCCAAGTTCTTAAGTTTTTGTGAGCGAGATCGGGTAATTGGTGGTACAGACTACAGCTCCCTATACCCACTGCCTTTAATTGTGCGTTGGATTGTTCCCATACCTGTTTGAATAAGATCAGATAACACGTCTCAAATCTCTTGTGACTAAACACGAGTCCATTTTGAAGACAGTCTACTACAAGACTTCCAACACTGGATGACTGACAACAGACGACTTGCATTCACCTGCCTCCTAAAAGGTGAACAAAACAAATAAAAAGCCCCAAAGGAACTGGAGCACGCAAAAAAAAAGAGGTTAGCAAAGATTCAGCGGTTTAGTCCATCGGTCACTTTGGTGGCCGTCTTGTATGCCGTGTGTCTCTCAGTGTCTGAGGATAGGATTCTTCAGCAGCGTTGGCAGAGACGACCCACCTGCTGAAGTAAAATTCTCCATCGCCTTAAAAACATGTCAGGAAAAAAGAGAGAGAGGGAGAAAAAGAGAGAGAGAGAGAGAGAGAGAGAGAGAG
>JAOVVF010000048.1:7470697-7481384 GCA_028565595.1 Duopalatinus emarginatus
AAACATACACTAGGGGAGTAAAGTGAAAGTGAAGTGATTGACCCAGTGATGAATCTGACCTCTGCATTTAACCTGTCCGTGCAGTGCAACACACACTAGGGGTGTAAAGTGAAAGTGAAGTGATTGACATAGTCCATGCAGGGAAACACACTCGGGGTGTAAAGTGAAAGTAAAGTGATTGACCTAGTAAAGAATCTGACCTTTGCATTTAACCTGTCCGGGCAGTGCAACACACACTAGGGGTGTAAAGTGAAAGTGAAGTGATTGACATAGTCCATGCAGGGAAACACACTCGGGGTGTAAAGTGAAGTGATTGACACAGTCTGTGCAGGGAAACATACACTAGGGGAGTAAAGTGAAAGTGAAGTGATTGACCCAGTGACGAATCTGACCTCTGCATTTAACATGTCTGTGCAATACAAGATACATTAGGGGTGTAAAGTGAAAGTTAAGTGATTGACCTAGTGAGGAAACTGACCTCTGCATTTAACTTGTCTGTGCAGTACAACACACTAGGGGTGTAAAGTGAAAGTAAAGTGATTGGCCTAGTCCGTGCAGGGAAACACGTGCTAGGGGTGTAAAATGAAAGTAAAGTGATTGACCTAGTGAGGAATCTGACCTCTGCATTTAACCCATCTGTGCAGTGCAAGACACACTAGATGTCAGTGAACAGTTAGGGGGTTAGGTGCCTTGCTCAAGGGCACTTCTGGTACCTTAACCTCAAACTGTGACTGTCCCCCTTGTCTGTTCTCATTTGACCACAAGAGCTAACCGGTTAACTGACGGCTCTAAAACCTGACTAGTGCCTCAAGGACAATCAGCAGTCTGATGGAAGCGGACACGTCAGAAAATGTCATCTTTCTCACCACTCGGAATCCTGTTTCTCTGATTGCATCGCTTTGTTAAGGTGCTGTTAAAGCGAGTGTCTTTATAGCGGTGCTGATTGGACCTTTCAAAGAGAGAGAAAAAGAGAGAGAGACCTACCTTTTCTTGTCTGAGAATGGAGACTTGTCTGTCACACGTGTGGATTACAGATGTGCCGCTGTTCAAGCAGAAATGCTGACATGAAGACAGAAGGAGTCTCCGGTGTCGGGACGAGGACTTCTTGTTTCTGTGTAACATGCCAATCAGTTCTAACGGTGAAAAAGTCAATAATACAACACAAATTGCCAGAGAAACCGGTACAGACGAGCCTGTAGAAATACACACACTGCTGGTGGCTCCATGGTTCCATGTGACCCCTGGAACATCTACAAAATACCACCAGACGCCGAGTTATATTTAGGGGAACACTCGTCTGAGTTTGGGGTTTCACCTTTTACACCAGTCAGCAGATCTCAGAATTGTGGACCCCTACGCTCCTATCACACTGGTGTACCAGTTTTCTTTAATGCTGTTACCATAGTTACTGAACCGTTAGTTCTTTATGTCAGGACTTGTTCACTTCCTGACAAGGACAGATTGTTCACACACATACACACACACACACACACACACACACACACACATATGTTCGGAGATCTGTTTATAGTTACTCGTCCCCTAAAGACAGCATGAAGAACATGTCTGTATTAGAAATGACAAATAAATAAAATGTGACAGCTTTTGAATCCTTTTTTATTTTTTTTTTGGAGCAACTGAGGTGCGTAGTCGTGTGGTGGGACTTAAATTTAGGGCGCTTGGCAGACGCTGTTATCTGTAGCAACTTGAGTTTCTCTTGTTTGTCCAACCAGTTAAGGGGTAAGGGCCTCGTTCAAAGGGGCCCAGCTGTGGCTGTTTTGGTGGTGGTGGCGGGATTTGAACTTTGAACCTTCTGATCAAGCGTCCTGGGTCTAAACCGGTGAGCTGCTGCTGGACGTAAAACCTTGTCAAGTCCTCCACGACAACACTGGGATGTATAAAGTAGTCAGTCCTCAAAGCTGAAGCGTTGGAAGCAGGAAAAATGGGCAAGCCTCCAAAACAGCCTTGTCTTGTAGGATCCTACCAAGACTGGTCCATGAAAGAGCATGGGAGAACAAGACTCACTGATACGCTGATGTCTAGACCGTCTGGTCCGATCCTACAGAAGATCCACAGAAGGATCTGTTTCGGACATCTTCAGAGGTCTCATGGAGGCCATGCCTGGACTGCTCGGAGCTGTTATTAATGTTACGTCTAACAGGAATCATGGGAGAGTTCGATGGCGTGCAGAGCGACACGACCTGGTGATTTCCTGAAGCTTGTACAAGTCGATATGTAAAAAGCCGCGCCGCCCCTGCAGACGGGCACGGAGACAGGAGGGATGTCGGGGGCGGAGGGAGAACGCAGCGATATAATAAACGAGCGTGGGCAATCTCTCTATGATGATGAGTCACTACTCATGCTCTTCAGGGTGAAGTCATCAGTTCCCGTCTCTCAGGCGCAGAGAAAGACGTTTCTGCAAAAAAACACACACACGTTTTGCAAAACTGCTGGCGGCCGACATAATCTGTCTCCTTCTCTGTTCTTCGTCGCTCCATCCAGGACCTTCCGTTACTTCAGCTGATGCAATGATGATGAGAACCCGGCAACTAAATAACACACACACATACACACACACACACACACACACACTAGGACAAGCAGAGTGCAAACCTGTAGAGCTCGGAAAGTTGGAAAACAGACATCCAGACAAAACACAGGGATGCATAGGTGTGTTTATTATATAAGGAATGAACCAGGACAGGGTGTGCAGTTATGGGAAAACAATCAATGACCGAGGACCAGGGGTGTGATGAAGCAAAGTCACCATGCGGATTCAAGCGGAACACCAGTCTTATACTTGTTCCCTCATGGAAATATTCTTCAGCCAGCATTCCTGCGGAACGCTCAGCAATTCTGACGCATTCCGAGGTGTTCCGAGGATTTCTTTGTTCCAAAAAAACCCTGAGACCTGGTGGTGTGGAAGAGCGTCTCTGGACGTGTCTGGTGTCCCACTGTCCTGTCGGAAAGCAAGACATGAACTGGTGTAACACAGTGTACCACAGTGTTCATCTCTCAGAGATGTTTGTAGATGTACCAGGGGTCCTATGGATCTCCAGCTAAACAAACCCTACCCCGTCATGGAGCCGACACCAGCCTATGGCTTCTCTGTGCCAGTTTTTGTTTTTAATATTTGGATCTAAAATAAAAAAAGAAAAGCGCTGAAAATTACAGATGATCTGAACGTGACCCACAATCTAAATTCATCCCCAGCCTCGGGGTTTCCGCGTCACTGTGATCTGTTTCGCTGATCGGTCGGCCAGGCAGCTGAGGCGTGTCCGTGACTCCGCTGGTGTGGACCATCTGGAACGTGGTGAAGACATGAGGAACGTCCCAAATGCTCGCTTTCACACCCTGACGACTCCGACAACCTTCGGTTTCTGTCTCTCTCTCGTCCTGCTATCTCTCTCTCGCTCTCTCTCTCTCTTCTATATTGCAATTTAAAGAGACCATAAAAACTGAATTGCTGTGATTCCACACACGTTCCTCCTTTTTCCTGTTTCCTGTTTTGGAGCTCGGTTTCCAGTCAGGTGAATATCTCATCTGTGTGCGTGCGTGTGTGTGTGTTGTGTTGTGTGTGTGTGTGTGAGAGACAGAGAGACAGAGAAACAAAGCACAGAGGAAATGAACATTTGGAACAGCATGTGCTGAAAACATGGTGGTAATGGTGTTATTATTACCGTTCTTTTTTTTTTTTCTTTTTCCTTTTTTGTCCCTCCAAACACAAAGTCGGCTCTGTGAAACCCAGAAACAGACAAACACACTCCATCTCACTGACTGAATATCATTTCAGTGTCTATAATACTGAATATTAGTGCTGGGTTTTTTTTCCTCCTGTGGCTGAATATTGACTCATTACTTTGATCAGCCATAACATATATATAACATATATATATTGGACCCCTGGTACATCTACAAACGTCTCTGACAGGTCAACACTACGTGTGACGAGTTACACCAGTTCGTGTCCTCCTCTAACAGGACGACGTGCCACCACACACGTCTACACGTCCTGCACCTTGTAATATAATACAACTGTGGAGTGTTCTGTAGGAAGCATGGCGTACAGAATAGTTGCTCAAGTAGGGGACCTACCCCCGTAGGGGACCTACCGAATAAACTGTTTATTTTTCTGGGATAAATACCATATCATAACCATAAGATTCCATACCAGTTATACGTAGAATGGTGGGAATTTGTACTGGGACCTTAATGGACTCAAGCCTAAGGGCTTCCGCATTCTGAAAGCTGAGGTCCTCAGTTGGCCAAAATGTGCCAAATCTTTCACTGTGGAGGAAGCTGTCGGGATCCCTGATGAACGCAGGAGAAAACAAGCCCTCATTTGTCTTTCCAGCACCAGGAGCAGGACTTGGGAGTCTGGTAGCATGGTGTTAGCGAAGACGTCCACCTTTGCGATATCGACATATCCACATATGGATGGGTTCACAATTCCATACAGAGAGAACTGCTTGGTCTTGGTTGCTGTCATGGTGATGAATCAAAACCAGGAAGAAGATCCTGAGGACCAGATGGACCATCCTTATTTTGTGTCTGAGAAGTGCACTGCATAACCTATCGCTCGAGTCCATTACAATGAAACCAGGACGCATTTCCGAACACTTTCTGTAGCTCCGACGGTTCCACTCGTTGTGGCACAGCCGAATCTGACTGGCAAGCACGCAACTGAACACCACATGCTGGGGTCGTCGAGGCGTTCTCGGTTAATCGAGCCTTATGCAGAGGAAGACGTGTGACTTGTTTCAGGTTCATTGTAAGATTAAGTGGTTTACCGGGTGTCAGGATGGAGTGCGTGTCCTGAAATGACCTGCTCCTTTGGTTTAGCACCTGGATGCAAGTTGTCCAAAATACAGCGACATCCTCATGGATCTCAAACAGCAGCTGTGGGGTTACGGCGAGGCATAAGGATAAGACATTGGATTGGATCGGAATACTTACACAGCGACGGAAACGTGACAACATGACCGGTGCTTGTTCGTTTTTACAATAAAAAAACGAGTCAGTCACTCAAACCATCCGTGAAGTGAAATGCACACACACAAGTGAACACTAGGGGGCATTGAACACAGTTGCCACGAGTGGGGGGCAGCCCCAAACCATGGCACCCAGGGAGCAGTTGGGGGAGTTAGGTGTCTTGTTCTGTGCAGGGATCGAACCCGTGACCTTTCGGTCACAAGACCGGTTCCCTACCCACTAGGACACAGCTGCCCCCGTAATTGAGCACAAGGCAGAAACACCCACCTGGACAGAGCACAATCTATTGCAGGGTACCACACATACACACACACACACCCCTTCACTCACACACTCACGCAGACCAGAGTCAGAATGGCGATTACCTCGCCACACATAGACAGCAGCAGATGTTAAAAACGCCCACAGACTCGTCAGCGGGAGTGACCGAGTAGTTGTTGCGGTTCCACAGGACGACAGTCTGATATTTGGCGAGTGAATGAGACGGTGGTCCAGATGAGACGTCGAGGAGGCACAGAGCAGTGTTTCCGAGTTACACAATCATCACATTATACCCTCTGTGTTTGGTTGGCAGATGCTGAATAATGTAAGCACGATAGAGCCTTTGTTTGAGTAATTTACCACGACAGATGAGCCTAATAGACCTAATAGCTCTGTTATACTCCACACACACACATATATACTTATACTTATATATATAAGTGTGTGTGTGTGTGCTAGTCATCTAAACTGATTGACTAATTTCCTGTAAGAGTGAATAACCTTCAGGTCTCCATGTTGCCAGGTTTCCTGAGTAATGTAGTGTTTGATTTGATCTGATGGAGGAAACATGGTCTGATTGGAATATCACGAATAAATTCATTTCTTTGTTTTTTTGTCTCGTAATGGGCTCCACTGAGGACGGTGCGCAGAGGAAGTCGTATCGCCCACGCTGACTACGTCAAAGACACTCTCCAAACCCATCAGCGTCCCCTGATTGCCTGATGTGCTAGGGAATTGTTTTGTTAATGATTTCGTTCCTGATGTGCAACGGTAATATCGGGTCTGCGCCAGTCTGTTTGGATCAGCTGTGAGTGACTCGCACAGTGGGCAAAATGTTTTACAGGTAATTGTTCCTTCACGTTTCAGGATGTTCTCATGTCATGTCCTAAATATTTCTAAAGGATAAGCCTTGTACTTAAAAAGTATACGTTGAAGTGCCAAAAGAAGGCGTTCCATGGGACCCCTGGGAAACCTCCAGACGTCTCTGACAGGTGAACACTATGTGTGATGAGTTCCACCGGTTCATGTCCTGTATTCATTCTGACGGGGTTGTCCAACGCACCACCACAGACGTCTAGAGACACCGATTACGGTTAGAGGAACACTCATCTGAGTTTGGGGTTTAGTCATTCACGCCTAGTTCGCCAGATCTAAATGGTATTGAACACATCTGGGACGTCATGTGACACACGGTGGAACACAGAAATCCTCAGAATACAACAGAATTGTGGAGTGTTCTGGAGGAGGTCTGTTAGACAAACTCGTGGAGTTCATGCCCCCTTCTTTACAACATAATCTTTGAAGACAAGACCATGTCCAAACACCTACATACCATACTAGGATGCTGGAGGCAGGACAAAACCCTCCAGTTTTTGATGGGTGTCAGAAAAAAAAAGAAAGTGGGTCAACAGAACACACTTGAAAATGTTTTCAATTGATATAAAAATTCCTTCAACCACTAAAAAGGGTCAAATGGATATAAAAAAAGATCATCCTTAAATTTAAATTCATGAATATTATATTATATTCAATTCCATTTCTGTGTTTTTCTTTTCCTCCAACCATAATCTGGTGTCTTTAGACGTCTGTGGTGGTGCGTTGTCCTGTTAGAAGAGGACAAACCTGTCAGAATGAATACAGGACATGAACCGGTGGAACTCGTCACGCATAGGTGTCAGCGACATCCGGAGGTGTACCAGGGGTCCTATAGAATGTGAACAAACCCCACACTGTTATGAAGCTTCCATAGATGTCTGTGGCTTTATACACGCACTGGCGGATGGTGTGCAAAGATGGCTCCGTTACGTAACAACCATTAGTGGGGAAAATAAAACTGAATCTGTCACCTGCTTTTAGAATCATCCTTACAGCTGACCAATCAGGAGCCTTGCTTCACCTCACATGTACGTACACACCGTATCTCATTCCTTTTCTCTTCCTACCTACTACTCTCTGTCTCTCCTTCTCTCCTTCTTCCTCACTCTTTCACTGCCTCATCTCTCGTCCTGGAATAATAAATAATCAAATAATATATTTTGCTTATCAGATTCTGTTACTGCTTCATTTACAATACACTACAAAAACAGCAGTTTACTGTAAACACCTGTGTGTGCAACAGCTACCTCTGTGTGTGTGTGTGTGTGTGTGTGTGTGTGTGTGTGTGTGCTGAAATTTAATATTCATATCACACTTATTACACTCAGATCAGTCAGATCACAGTGGTCATAAAAGTCCAAAAAGGTGCCTACTTAGGCAGCCTATGTCTGAAAAACACACACACACACACACACACACACACAGACACACACACACACACAGACACACACACACACACTCACACACAGACACAGACACACGGTGTTGAGAAACATTTTATTTAACCAGTAATGACTACAGGAATATAAACAGTGTATTAAAGTTATAAATATTTAGAGACACATTTATATATATATATAAATTATATTTTGGTACAAATACAGCATGATTAGTGTCTGTGTGTGTGTGTGTGTGTGTGTGTGTGTGTGTGTGTGTGTGTGTGTGTTACTGCTGTTTAAGAAACAGTGCAGCTCCACTTTGAATCCACTGCTCCTGGTTTCCTCCACAGGGAACATCAATGTGTGTGACCACACGTACTCGCTCTGCGCTCGCGTACACCGGCAACAACACACACTCCTCTGGAGAGTAGCAACCTGGGGCATTCTGCAACACACACACACACACACACACACACAGAGGTTACAGTTCAGACAGCAGTGACAAGCTTAATCTACATGAATGTATGTCCAACAATTTTGTAAGATTGCGTATAGCAGTATACATGTTTGTATATATTTATTGTGTGTGTGTGTGTGTACCTGAAGAATCCAGGCCATGTAGCAGGTAGGAACAGCACACACACTGGGTGAGTTGTGATGATTCTCACTTAGTCGACTCCCATCAAAGTTACAGCCTTCTAGTTGAAGACCTCCAACCTACACACACACACACACACACGCACACAAGCACAGACACAAAAACACACACGCGCACACACACACACACACACACAGATATACACACACACATACATGCGTACACACACACACGCACACAAGCACAAGGATACACACACATACACGCGCACACACACACACGCACACACACACACACACGCACAGAAGCACAGACACACACACACACAGACGCACGGATACACACACATACACGTGCACACACACATACACACAAACACACATAGAATTGGTGTATATTTCTCACAAATTGCAGTGTGTGTGTGTGTGTCCTTGAATGTTCAATGTGAAATAATACACTACTGTGTGTCAGCATGAAAGTGTGTGTGTGTGTGTGTGTGTGTACCTTCACTTGCAGTTTAGCTCCAGTTATCTGACTCTTCCATGATGCCACAAATTTTAGACTGTCCATAGAGCAGCTCGTAGACCTACACACACACACACACACACACACACACATTAGTAGACTGTTTACACACTAAACAGATTACTTTAAATGTTCAATCACATAGCTCAATGCAATCTCTCTCTCTTTTTTACTCTTACACAAACACACACACACACACACACACACACACCTGGCAGTCTCCTGTCTCAGGGCGTTAAGGAAGGTGTGTGGGTGAAAGAGGTCCGAAAGGTCCAAGGTGTCACTCAGCAGTGTGTTTCTCTCCACCCTCTCCACCCAGTTCTGTCGAACACACACACACACACACACACACACACACTCAGGTGTTATAGTCTTTAGTCCCTGAGTCTTTGTGTATATGTATGTGTCTATGTGTGTGTCACTAAAGTCACTAATAGCCATCCAGCTGCTGTGTGCCCAGTCATTAATTTATTCCTTAACACACACACACAGGCACGCTGTTTGGCAGCTCTCCTCCTAGCTGTAAGAATTTGGCAGTGGAAGCTTGTCAGCATCAGAACAGGCAAATGAGGGTTAAGTGTGTGAGCCATGTCTAATGATCCACACACACACACACACACACACACACACTACAAATCAGGACTGAACCTGCACAGGGCAGCAGCTGTCTGTCACACACAGACACCTGACAGAGAGTGACAGTACACATGACACACTCGGTTCCTTGTGTGTGTGTGTGTGTCTGTGTGTGTGTGTGGATCATCTACACAACTGGTGGATGTGTAAGCTTGCTGTTAATAGGTGTAATCTTCTAATTTGACACAAAGCCTATCAGCATAAAACTTACACACACACACAGATGATTAAATGGAGACTGAACATTAATACTGTACGTCTTTATATCTGTGTGTGTGTGTGTGTGTGTGTGTGTGTGTGTGTGTGTGCACCCACTAATACATTATTCATGAACAAGTGTTTAATATGCTTGCCACGCCGCCCACTCTCTTTTGTCCAAGGTCACACACACACACACACACACACTTCACCAGTGGGAGTATTAATTGAACAGTGGATAAGAGGATAAGAGCATCTTCTGTCTGTCTCATCCTCTTTCTACCTTCTCTCTCTTTCTCTCTGATACAGCAGCACTAGTGTGTGTGTGTGTGTGTGTGTGTGTGTGTGTGTGTGTGTGTGTGTGTGTGTGTTGTACCTGCACAGCGAGTGCACGGCTCACCACGGCTCTGAGATACTGCATGGGGTCATCAGGCCCCTCCCACCTACTCTGCCAGTTTAGAGGACACTGGGACAGAAGGACAGAAGGACATATTAGTGTCAGCTGACACAACAACCCACTGGTTTATACACACACACACACACACACACACACACACACACACACACACACACACTACCTCCTGGTTGAGCAGGGCAGTGGCGAGTTTGTGGGTGTCAGCCGTCAGCAGGCAGGTTCCTCGGATCACCTTGCTGAGCGAGGCCAGTGATTGGTGGATGGTCTGGACCAATCGGATAGCGTTGAACTGCTCCAACAGGATGAATGAGAGAACAGGGGACGCGGTGCCTTCAGTGGGCGGAGCCAGCTTCTGCTGGATTAGAGACGAACCCTGATAAAGAGAAGGAGATGACATCAGCACAGTACAGGGTGTGTGTGTGTGTGTGTGCGTATGTGTATTTGTGTGTGTGTGTATATGTGTATCTGTGTGTGTGTGTATCTCTGTGTTTGTGTGGCTGTGTGTGTGTTTGTGTGCCTGTATGTGTGTTTCTGTGTGTGTATCTCTGTGTCTGTGTGTGTATCTCTTTGTTTGTGTGGCTGTGTGTGTGTGTGTATCTCTGTGTTTGTGTGGCTGTGTGTGTGTGTGTGTTTGTGTGGCTGTATGTGTGTGTGTGTGTGTGTGTGTGTGTGTGTATCTCTGTGTCTGTGTGTATCTCTGTGTTTGTGTGGCTGTGTGTGTGTGTGTGTGTATCTCTGTGTCTGTGTGTGTATCTCTGTGTTTGTGTGGCTGTGTGTGTGTGTGTGTTTGTGTGGCTGTATGTGTGT
>JAOVVF010000048.1:7489549-7496140 GCA_028565595.1 Duopalatinus emarginatus
TGTGTGTGTGTGTGTGTGTGTGTGTGTGTTCACTCCAAGGCCCGTTGTCAATTAGCATGAATGATGAGTTAACTCGTCTCAGTGAGTGACGCTGGGATGTGGGCTGATTACCGGGGTGATTACACACACATACACACACATACACACATATACACATACATACACACACACATAAATACACAAATAGACACCTAGAGGCAGTTTGAGTGTGTACTGAGTGTGTACTGAATGTCTACTAGGCGTGTACTAAGTGTGTATTGAGTGTGTACTAAATGTGTACTGAGCGTGTACTGAGCGTGTACTGAGTGTGTACTGAGTGTGTACTGAATGTCTAATGAGCGTGTACTGAGCGTGTACTGAGTGCGTACTGAGCTTGTACTGAGTGTGTACTAATTGTCTACTAAGTGTGTACTGAGCGTGTACTGAACGTGTACTGAACGTGTACTGAGCGTGTACTGAGCGTGTACTGAGTGTCTACTGAGCTTGTACTGAGCATGTACTGAGCATGTACTGAGCGTGTACTGAGTGTCTACTGAGCTTGTACTGAGTGTGTACTGAGCGTGTACTGAATGTCTACTGAGTGTGTACTGAGCGTGTACTGAGTGTGTACTGAGCGTGTACTGAATGTCTACTGAGTGTGTACTGAGCGTGTACTGAATGTCTACTGAGCGTGTACTGAGCGTGTACTGAATGTCTACTGAATGTCTACTGAGTGTGTACTGAGCGTGTACTGAGCGTGTACTGAGCGTGTACTGAATGTTTACTGAGTGTGTACTGAGCGTGTACTGAATGTCTACTGAGCGTGTACTGAACGTGTATTGAGTGTGTACTGAGCGTGTACTGAGTGTGTATTAAGTGTGTATTGAAGGTGTTCGGAGTGTGTATTAAGTGTCTACTCAGTGTCTACTCAGTGTGTCCATACCGAGTGTGTGTGAGGTGAAGGTTGCCATGGCGCTCTGCAGTCTGTCTGGTCTGAGAGTCTGGACCACCAGGACCTGCCACACAGAGAAGGACAACATAAGAGATGATATAATACAGGTGTCCTGTTATTTAATTACACTGGTAGTCATGGACATAGTGTGGACTTTCCTCCGGAAGGTCCCTGGTTTTGTCCTCACAACCGACAAGACTCAACTGAAGTGCCCTTGAGCAAGGCACCTAACCCCTCATCCCTCTGTGGATCTCTATGGGATCTGACCAGACGCTCTGTCCTGAATGTCCATCTACTGTACACTGGGACACCCCACACAAGACCTGCTGTTTTGGGGACGATCTGTCCCAGTCCTCTAAGACGTTACATCTCAGTCCTCAGATTCTTACCCACGCTTGCCCATTTTTTCTGTTTTCAACACATCAAAGTTTAGAACTGACTGTTCACTGGCTGTCAAGTGGTTTCCTGGTGTTAATGTTATGGCTGGTCAGTATATCTGGGTGTGTGATGATGGCACAGTTTAGAACCCCGGCTCGGGTGTAGTGGGCGGAGCCACTGTGTTTGACGGACAGCTGACCTGCTGGAAGAGAGAGATCTTCTTGGCGATGGAAGGCGGGATTTCCTGTTCGCAGACGGAGCTTTGTGCAAAAGAGAGCCAGAGATCTGCATCGCTCAGACACAGGGACTGATACAGCGCCGGGAACGTACTCTACACACACACACACACACACACACACACACACATAATTATAATTTTGCAGAGCAAGCAAGCTGAGAAAGTGTGTGTTTGTGTATATGTGTGTGTATCTGTTTATGTGTGTCTGTGTGTGTGTGTCTGTGTGTGTGTGTTACCTTGAGTAAAGCCACAGCAGTGTGTCTCTCCTGATCAATCCAGGAAGGAATGTGCTCCTGCAAAGACTTCTGGGAGTCCTGGAAGATAAAGAGGCAGCTTCTGAATGCATAAAGAAGAGGAGAAAGAGGAGGAGGAGGAGGAGGAAGAGGAGGAAGAGGAGACAGAAGATAAGAAAGAAGAGGAGGATGAACAGGGGGAAGAGAAGGAGGAGAAGAAGGAGAAGAAAGAAGACAAGAAAGAAAAGGAAGAAGAGAAGGAAGAAGAGGAGAACGAAGCAAGAAAGAAGAGAAGGAAGAAGAGGAGGAGGAAGAAGAAGAGGAGGAAGAGGAGGAGGAAGAGGAGAAAAAAGCGAGGAAGAGGAAGAAGAAGAGGAGGAGGAAGAAGAAAAGGAGGAGGATACAAGAAAAAATAATACAAGAAAGAAGAGGAGGAAGAGAAGAAAGAGGAAGAAGAATAAGAAAAAAAAAGAAGAGAAGGAAGACGAGCAAGGGAAGAAAGAGGAAGAAGAAAAGAAAGAGGAAAGAAGAGGAGGAAGAGGAAAAAGAAGAGAAGTAATAAAGGAAAGAAGAGGAGACAGAAGAGGAGAAAATAGAGGAAGAGTAAAAGGAAGAGGAGAAAGTAGAGGAGGAAGAAGAGCAGGCGGAAGAAGAGCAGGAGGAAAAGGAGCGGGAAGAGAAAAAAGAAGAGGATGAAAAAGAGGAGGAAGAGAAGGAGGAAGACAAATAGAAGAAAAAGGAAAAGGAGGAGTGGTAATAATAATTTCTGTACCATTTTCCTGACCGTGTCTGCAACTATCAGTCCAATGAAGGCATCCCATTCCTGAAACACACCCAACCACACACACACACACACACACACACACTATACATGACTGGCATAATAAGTGTGTAACACATTTATTAATATGCTACACACACACATATATATGTATATAAATAACTGATTGATATGTGTATACGTGTGTGTGTGTGTGTGTGACCGTACGTTTTCCTGGAAGAGTCCCGGCTGTGTTCCCTTCGCAAAGTGCAGAGCAAACATAAGCTGATCCACCTGCGCGCACACACATACACACACACACACACACACACACACACACACACACACACACACAGCAGACTTTGTAACACTATAATATGTGTTGTTCTTAACACACCACTGGATCTGGAGACACACACACACTCTCACAGGAGAAACTTTATTCAGTGGTTATGGTTCTGACTTAATATCACATCACAGTTGTGATAATAAATCCCAGGAGCAGACACGTGGACCCTGAAGGTGTGTGTGTGTGTGTTCACCTTAAAGAGTGAGCGGCAGACGTATTCATACACCATGCTCTTCAGAGACGCCTCCAGTGCTGTAATCCTCTCCTCGGTGCTGTCGCTCTCCTACCACACACACACACACACACACACACACACACACACAGAGACTTAAAACCTCCTGTGTGTCTATGTGGGTATGGGAAGCCTTGAGGTTTGACGTGTGGCGCATTCTGAGCCATATCCCAGGCCAGAACCAGCCTGGATCTCATCCACGTGTCTGGGACTCACGTGCGTGACACGTGACCGGCCTTGTAGACGTGCCAGGGGTCTGATGTAAACCACCCCACACCAGCACCAGGCTATGGATGTCATCTGTACCGGTTTTGCGGCACTTTGGTGTACATTCTACGTGACATTACTGCGTGTGTGTGTGTGCGTGTACCTGTTGAGTCTGCAGCGCTCTGTGGAAGATTCTGATGAAGGACGCCAGACTGAAGCGATACATGCAATTGACACGTGATAAGTCCGTGATTACGAAATACATCTTACTGGCGCTCTCGGCTAACGGCAAATAGGCGTCCCTCTCCTGAGGACAGACAGAGAGACAGACAGGGAGTGGGAGAAAAAGGTGAGTCGTGTGGCTCTGCCGCCCCCAAGAGGACACGGTGGGTACAGCGTTACACTGCATTACCGTCCCTCACCTGGTCGAGCGAGGCCTGCAGTCTGTGGGACTCTGTGAGAGCGGTGTGTATCAGAGCGCTGCTTGCCTTCGTCTGGTTCAGAGACTCGATCAGCTCCTTGTTCTCCAGAATGTTTCCCTGAGCTGTGGCCAGAGTCTACACACACACACACACACAATGAGTCATGATACTTCAGGAATGCTTCAGAAGTGATACTGATATCTGGTCCCAGACTCCGGTCCATATAAACAGAGAGCATGCTGGGAGTTGGGCTGGAGTACCTGGAGCAGCGAGTCCTCCAGCAGGGCGAGCTGAATCTTCTTCTCCTCCTCCTGCTGCAGCAGTCGGGTCTTCTCTTTCTCCAGTTCTGGTTTCTCGTGCTGGATGGTCAGCGCCAACAGCTACACACACACACACACACACACACACACACACACACACACACACACACACAATTACAATTACACAAATCACCACATCATTCTGTAATCACTATTTAATCACCACTCCAATCTTTGGTGAGCTCTGTATTTATAATCACACACTCTTTGTGTGTGTGTGTGTGTGTGTGTGTGTGTGTATGTGTCTTACCTGTCCACGGAGACCCGCTCTTGTGGTGGTAAAATTGACTTCTGTTATAATCGAAGCTGCGTCCGGGGGGATAAAGGGCCTGGGGTTGCGGGTTGCCAGGAACATACGGAAATCCTCGTTATAGTCGACGACTTTCTCACCGATCTGGACCACGTAACGAGGACCTGAAGGACAACGTGGACATGAAGGACGGATGAACTGCTGGATGGATGAAGAGATGGAAGGAAGAGTGGAGGGACAGACAGACTCACCCTGGGAGATCAGGTCTCTGCGCAGTAGAGGGTAAAGGACTGGCTCGACGCCGTCCACTTCCTGAATGATCAGTGTCTTTCCAAAACGCACCGCCAACTCCAGTGATGTCGTAAAATTTGTGTCCTGAGAGACAGCCAGGGAGAGAGAGACGCACACAAACAGACAGGCAGACAGTCAGAGAGAGGGACAGGCAGAGAGGCAGACAGACAGAGACAGGGAGACAGACAGGCAGAGAGACAGACGGACAGAGAGAGAAACACAGAGAGACAAACACACAGACAGAAAGGAAGGACGGGAGACAGGCAGACAGACGGGAAGACAGACAGACAAAGAGAGACACGCAGACAGACAGACAGACAGGAAGGCAGGCAGAGAGACGGACGAACAGACAGACAGGACAGAAGAGAGACGGGCAGACAGACAGGCAAGCAGAGAGAGAGGCAGGGATACAGACAGGAAGAGAGACAGACAGACAGACAGGAAGACATGATGCTAAGTACCAGGATGTCATGATTACTGTATAATATATGTACTTTGTGTGTGTGTGTGTGTGTGTGTGTACCTGTTGGCTGATGACCTCTAGTCTGTGTGCCTTTAGGTGTGTGTGTAGCCATTGTGTGGCTCGAGAGGACGGGTCTATAAGGAACGGACAGGCCACACTCTACAGAGAGAGAGAGAGAGAGAGAGAGAGAGAGAGTTATAATCATAAAAACACACCACCTGTGTGTGTGTGTGTGTGTGTGTGTGTGTGTGAGTTCTTACCCGGCTGTTTAATGCAGTGATCTGAGGATGCGTCATGAGAATGGCATACAGACATGCAGACAGACAGACAGAGGCACACACACACATTAGCAGTGAGGATGTCATTAAACAATGCGACAGACACACATAAATAAACACAATAAGCACACACACACACACACACACACACATATTAACACTAATGGCGTGCTTAAGTCCCCCAGTAATCTCCTAATGTTCTGTTCTGTCTACACAGACGTGCCAGAAAAACTGGAACAGACGAGTCCTCTGGTGCGTGTATCTATGAGCCCCCTGGTACACCTACAAACAAACATCTGACATGTCGATGTGGAAACCTAATGGACGGAGGGATGTTTTGGATCACATGCGCCATCCGGTGGTCGGTTTTTATGAGACGCAGGCGGTGAAGACGTTTGCGAGGGTCAGTCAGTCGCGTGGTGAGGACAGAAGTCAGTTCCATTAAGGCGATGTCATACTCACATACTGTGTGTGTGTGTGTGTGTACCTGCAGGATAACAAGAACGTTCTCCATAGACAGGTCATCAGAATGCAGAGAGAGAGAGACAGGCAGAAAGACGGACGGACAGACAGAGAGACAGATAGGCAGAGAGACAGATGGACAGAGAGAGACACACAGACAGACAAATAGAGACAGGCAGGAAGAAAGAGAGACAGGCAGACAGAGACAGAGAGACATATGGGCAGAGAGATAGACTGACAGAGAGAGACACCCAGGCAGGCAGAGAGACAGACAGACGGAGACAGAGATACAGATAGGCAGAGAGACAGACGGACAGAGAGAGACACCCAGGCAGGCAGAGAGACGGACAGACGGAGACAGAGATACAGATAGGCAGAGAGACAGACGGACAGAGAGAGACACCCAGGCAGGCAGAGAGACGGACAGACGGAGACAGAGAGACAGAAAGGCAGAGAGACAGACGGACAGAGAGAGACACCCAGCGAGGCAGAGAGACAGACAGATAGAGACAGATAGGCAGAGAGACAGACAGACAGAGAGATACCCAGGCAGGCAGAGAGACAGACAGACAGACAGGCAGAGACAGAGAGATAGACAGGCAGAGAGACAGATGGACAGCCAGAGACATGCAGGCAAGCAGAGAGACAGACAGACAGAGACAGAGAGACAGGTAGGCAGAGAGACAGACAAGAAGGAGAGGGGGGGTGTTTTGGCTCACAGACGCCATCCAGTGGTCGGTTTTTATGAGACACAGGCGGTGAAGACGTGAAAAAATG